>CAWUPB010000434.1:0-93964 GCA_963924115.1 Dovyalis caffra
CTTGAATTGATCTTAAACAATGAAAATTAATGGCTTCTCTAGATTTTTATTCATTTTTTTCTTTTCTTCCTCATTTTTCCTTGATTTTTCTCTAGATATTTTCCTCTCTTTTCTTCCTCCTTTGGCCGACCTAACCAGTCCTCTTTTCTCTTCACTTTTCTATATTTTTATTACTCAAATTAATCTCCCAAAAATAATGAATTAGTACCTCAAATCACTAGCATTTTACACTTTAGTTCCTAAATTTTTAACTACTTTAATTGGATCCTTCAAATCCATTAATTTCTATCCTTAAATTTTTAATTTTCCATAATTAAGCCCTTAATATAGGCATTTCTAAATTAAAAATGGTCACTTAAATTCCTTAATCAATTTAATTAAGTATCCAAACTTTTAATTTTTTTATTATTACATCCTATTGATTTTGCAATCACATCTCTAGGCTTGTACATAATCATAACTATTAATGTTAAATCCTATAATTCACACCTTAATTAATTCATTCACGTTCCAGGTAATTCATTTACCCTCCATAATAATTATGCTTGTATTTAATTTATTCCTTATACAAGCATAAACTTTCATTTCTCACTTTTAGTGAATATTCCTTTATTAATCAAATAAAATTTTCTTACAAATATAATTACTTTTAAGGAGGGCTTTTAGGTCACATATATTACATGCTCACCTCTTTATAAAAAATCTATCCTCAAAATTTCTATTATGATCACTAATATCCTTCAATTATCATCAATCATTTAACATGAATGGTTTCTAATAATTAATCATTAAACTTAATGGTTCTAAACCTCTATTCATGAATTCTCTAATTCTTATTCATCTTTATAATGCAAACACCTCTTTTCCTATCCTCCTCATAAGAATATTCTCTAAATTATTCTTTTTCCAATCATTCCTTTTAGCATAACACATCCTTTTCATACATCTTTCTATCACGCTAGACCTTGTATGCTTTATAGAAAGTGTACATATTAGATCATTCTCTTTGCAATCTTTTCCATTCCTTAAACTTGAGTTCCTTTCTTTAAACATGAATCCATTCTTTTCCTTACATAATTGTAATCATGCCAACTTTGCTAAGAGTATCCCATAGATTATCCTCTTTGTACTCATATCCATCATCTTCACATTAGATGCTTAATACATTTCCTTCATCCTTTGCATTCATTGCATCCCATTTTGTTGCTATCTACATAGCATTAATAGGTGATCCTTTTGGTCCGTGGTAGGACCATGGACTTGTATTGCTATTATTATTATTGTTCCTTTTTAATGGTATTTTATTATGTCCATAAATTTAATCACATATCACCGTTACTCTCCCTCGCTTTAAATCTCTATAACTAACTTGACCATTATAACATGAATCGTCCTTAAATTTCCTCATCCTAACATTTGAAGTGCATATTCTTGTGAGGAGGATAGAAAAAGAGGTGTTTGGACTATAAAGATGAACGAGAATTAGAGAATTCATGAAAGGAGATTTAGAAATGTTAATTTTAATGGTCAATTGTTTATGACCATTAATGTTAAATGATTGATGATAACTGAAGGATATTAGTGATCATGATAGATATTCCGAGGATGGAATTTTTATGAGGGGAAGTCGTAAAATATGTTGTAACCCCGTGAAACTCCATAATGACATAGTTATATGTACTCGAAATATTTATATCTACATATACCGAGTCTCCGTGTGATCTCTGTGCCATTTTCCTCTTTTGTGATGTTCACATGCTTCGAGTTTATGTGTGGATTTATGGAATGAAAATAATAATAATAATAATAATTTTTTTTAGGCATGCCAAAATTTTAATTCCTAGAAAATATCTCTTGGAATACCTATAACTATCTATTGGATGTGGGTGTAATTTATGAGACATTTTTCTTCTATATTTTGTGGTCTTAAAGGATTTAATTTTCATGAAAGTTTTTAAAGAAATAACCTTTTTAGGTATTTAGCTAGTCATTATTAATTTTTCCCATGATAAATATCTAAAAGACCATGCATGTGAGAAAATCTCCTGCATGGGCCGAATTTTAGGAACCAAATGACCTAGGAAGTTGGTTAATTTAGTTACCTTTTGTTAGTTCCAAGGTGGATAACTAATCTTTCACCATGTTCCATTTTGTACCATCTCAACATTTTTTTGGAAAGACAAACATGCACTTGCCTCCACTCTGTCTCCATCATTTGACATTTTCTATCATGAACTTTTGACACATGTCATATTCATTAATGAGAGAAAAAGTGGTATAAAAGTGCAAGAAAGATATCAACCTTGCCATTTTTGTTGAGACAAAACCGTAGTTTACCAAAAGAGAGAGAAAAAATAGCTTTGAGAGGGAGAGAGACGGAAAAGAAAGAAAAAGAAAGAAAGGAGAAAAAGAAAAAGGGAAAGCTTAGTCAATCTTTAGGAAAGCTAAAGCAAAGTAAGTAGGTTTATGTTGTTCTATATTATGCTCTAAATTTCTTGTATATATGCTTAAATGAGGTGGTTGGTGAAGGCTTTCTATTATGTTGTTTATGTTGGTTTATGTTGATTATGTTTGTAAAATGTGTTAGATGGCTTGATGTCCATTTAGTGGGGAACGTTATGGTTGGCTTGTACATGTGTGATGATGGATGATTAGTATATTGATGTATCCATGTGAGATCTATGTGTGATGTATGTTTAAATGTGTGTGGATGGGTTTGTTTTGGATGGGTTTGGTTAAAGTAAAATGGGCTTAGATCTCTTTAGGAAAGCATTCGGCCTAGGTACCATAATGGCCAAAGTTGGATTTATTTTATAGACCTAAAGATCTAGACCTCCAAGGTAACCCACTTAAGTATAATTTAGTAAGTTAGAATGAAACGAAATGACCTAGAAACAAAAGACAATCCTTTGCCCTTTTTGGACCCATTCGACCTAAAATCCAAAATTTTGGGTTTTGAGTTCCACTCACCCAATTTATGAATCAATGGTTTAAATGCAGTAAATAAGTATAAAATTAAGTGTAGAAAGGTTAGATTCTAAGAAAAATGACAATTTCAATTTAGACTAGGAAATACTTAGCCTAAACCCTACTTTTTCACAAATTGAGTTCCAATCATCTAACTCCACAATAAATGGTCCAATGACACCTCAATAAGAATAAAATGAAGCGTGGGAAGGTACAATTGTAAGAAAAATCAAAATTAAGACCTAGATCTATTAGAATCAAATTTCAGCCATTAAGGCTCAATTTTGGGTTATGAGGGAAATCCCATTTCAAATGCGCTCCAACACATTCCTAGGATTTAATTATAGAAATCAATTAACCCTAATAGGTGTGTCTTGTATTCCTTGTGTGACCATGATGATTCCAAATGTGGTATGGAAATGAAGGGTTTGGTGCCAATGGTTTGGTGAAATGTGATAAACAAAACATCACGTGCATCATATGCATTTAGGGGTGGTTGACTTGAGAAAAACATTTAAGTCAAGAAATGATGAGATTCGGTAATCGACTTGGTTTGAAAATTAGATAGGTTTGGTAACCTAATTGGATTAAATGGGTATTAGCAATGAAGTTGTGTGTGTGCTCTATGAATTGAATACACCGTAAGGCAATGGATAATTCCACTAACCATGTGCTACAACGAAGGATAATCACCGAGGAATGAGAATAGAGCGAGACTTGTTAATACCTAGTGGTACCCGAATTAAAATCAAAGGGGGAAGGCTAAGTGATAGGATTGCATTGCATCTCACATGCATCACCCTACTTACCGAGCTTCGGCTCACTCGTTATTATTTCATGCCATTGTAGGTAAGAGTGATGGTAGTTCTAATAAAGAAGCTACCGATTCCTCCCAAAAAATGGCTCATCCGTGACACGAAAAATATAGGATTCAATTTGATTATAATTAAGGGATATGGTGTTATAGTTGGTAAATAACATCGCAAATATTTTGTAACTTTTGTAAATAAATTTTCATAATTTTTATTGTACGTACTTTATATTTCATATGTTATGATTTTTGGCCATGTAAAAGTGGGAGTAAATTTGAGACTTTGGTTTCTAAACTGTAATGCACCTAGCCATGCCTTTTAGGTAATTGGTAAGGGAGTTGGGGGCATCACATATGTGACCTAAAAACCTCCTTAAAAATAAATATATTTGTAAGAATTATGTAATTAATATATGAATATTCATTTAAGGTAATGGTTAGTAAATTATGCTTGTATGAAGAATAAATTAGTGCAAACATAATTATTATGAAAGTTAAATAAATTAATTGGAAGGAAAAGGAATATTTATTAAAAGTAAGGAATGAAAGTTTATGCTTGTATAACAAATAAATTAAATACAAACATGATTATTATGGACAGTAAAGGAACTAATTAAAGGTTGAATTAGAGATTTACGCTACTAATTGTTATGGTTATATGTCAACCTAAGGGTGAAAGTACAAAACTATAAGGGTGAAATTGAAACAATTAAAAGTTTGGATTCTTAAATAAAATAATTAGGAAACATTGGGGACCACAATCACTCTAGGAAAAGTCTAGAATAAGGGCTAGATTGTGGAAAATTATGAAGTTAATTAAAAGTTTATGGACTAAAGAGTAAAATACAAGTGATTTATGGGATCAATTAATTGGTTTTGGGAGGTTAATTCCAGCAAGAACTAATTAAAAAAATGAAGGTAAAAGGGGCTGGTTAGGTTGGAAAAAGGAAGGAGAAAGAAGAGGAAAACATCTAGAGAAAAATCAAGAAAAAATCTAAGAAAAAAGGAGGAAGAAAAGAGAAAAATGAAGAAAAACTTAGAGAAGCCATTAATTTCCATGGTTTAAGATCAAACCAAATGTGATATACTTGGCATAATCTTAAGGAAAAACCTTAGCTATAAATATGGAAGAAAATGATGGAAGAGAGGTTAGAAACTTTAGATGTTCAAGGTTACACCAAAGAGAGAATAAGAAAAACCAAGAGGAAACTCACCAAACCAACACACCACCTTAGACATCCTCAAAACTCCTTAAAATCAACCTAGAATCAGTTTAGAAAATCAAGCAAAGGATGAGGAAGAAACTCCATCTTGGCCTAAACTTAGAGGAGAAAAAGGTGGAAGAAATCCAAGGAGAAAAAGGAGGAGGATTGATCGAATTTTAAGTGATGTGAGAGTAATCCTCACTACATCAAAAGAAACCTATTTTATTATGTTCAATTGATGTTTAATTGTTGCTTAACTGAGCCTTAAACATTAATAATTCTTTAAGAAAAGCATTATGGCCGAATTAGTCATGCAACTTAACCAAATCATTTTCAACATGCAATTAACCATTTTTCATGCCTTTTCATACCTCTAAACCTTAAAAATATCATTAAATTTCAAGTTACCCTTTCGCCTTTTTCCTTCATTTTAGGCCGAATATTACCTAATGGAATACTAAATTCCATTTGATCATTTTACCTAAAATTTTCATATCTAATCCCTTAATCAATCCTTTTTTCATCATTTATACATCAATTAGGTAAATTAAAACAATCAACCTAAACTCTCACCCTAGGCCGAATTACTCATCTTTGTGACCAAACTTCAATTTTTCAATTCAACACCACATAACACATCTAATTCATTTCTTCAAACACCTTAAATGCATTAACCTCTTAAACCATGATTTTCCCTAACAACTAGGGTTAGGACTAGATGTTAAGATAACCTTAACATCACCAAAATCTCACTCAAATCAACCAATCAAACTCCAAACATACTAATTCATCAACAAAGTCACCAATTCAAAATCCAAACAATCAATTCACACATCATCATAGCAACAACATAACTCCAACAATAAAACCATAAAACCATACTTATTTAAACAATAATTAAACTTCAATTGAACATCATAACATAGGTTTCTTGTGGTGTAGTGAGGATTACTCTTACCTCACTTAAAGTTTGATCAATCCTCCTCCTGTTTCTCCTTGGATTTATTCCTTCTCCTTTCTCCTCTAAGTTTCGACCAAGATGGAGTTTCTTCCTTCTCTTTTGCTTGATTTTCTAAACTGATTCTAGGGTGATTTTAGGGAGTTTCAAGGATGTCTAAGGTGGTTTGGTGTGTTGGTTTGGTGATTTTCCTCTTGGTTTTACTTATTCTCTCTTTGGTGTAACCTTAAACATCTAAAGTTTCTAACCTCTCTTCCATCTTCTTCTTTCATATTTATAGCCAAGGTTTTTCCTTAAGATTAAGCCAAGAGTATCACACTTGGATTGATCTTAAACCAAGGCAACTAATGGCTTCTCTAGGTTTTTCTTCATTTTTCTCTTTTCTTTCTCCTTTTTCTCGATTTTTGCTTGATTTTTCTCTAGATATTTTCCTCTTCTTTCTCCTCTATTTTTCCAACCAAACCAGCCTCCTTTTACCTTCATTTTTCTAGATTATTCTTGCTGGAATTAACCTCCCAAAACCAATTAATTGATCCTCCAAATCACTTGTATTTTATTCTTTCGTCCTTAAACTTTTAATTCGTGCAATCGGCCCCTCCAATTTTTGTCTGTAACTTCATAATTTCCCACAATCTAGCCCTCATTCTAGACATTCCCTAGAGTGATTGGGGTCCCTCAATGTTTCCTAATTATTTTATTTAAGAACCTAAACTTTTAATTGTTTTAATTACACTCTTATGGTTTTACAATTTCACCCCTAGGTTAACACATAACCATAACAATTAATAGCATAAATCTCTAATTCAACCTTTAATTAGTTCCTTTACCTTCCATAATAATCTTGCATGTATTTAATTTATTCCTTATACAAGCATAAACTTTCATTCCTTATTTTTAATAAATATTCCTTTATCTTCCAATTAATTTATTTATCTTTCATAATAACTATGTTTGCACTAATTTATTCTTCATACAAGCATAATTTACTAACCTTTACCTCAAATGAATATTCATGTATTAATTAAATAATTCTTATAATTATATTTATTTTTAAGGAGGTTTTTAGGTCATAGATATTACATCCTCCCCTCATAAAAATTCCATCCTTGAAATTTCTATCATGATCACTAATATCCTTCAATTATCATCAATCTTTTAACATTAATGGTCCTAAATAATTGACCATTGAACTTAACGATTCTAAATCTCCTTCCATGAATCCTCTAATTCTTGTTCATCTTTATATTGCAAGCACCTCTTTTCCTATCCTCCTCACTAGAATATGCACTTCGAATGTAAGGATGAGGAAATGTAAGGACTATTCATGTAATAATGGCCAAATTAGTTATATGGATTTGAAGGAGGGAGAGTAACATGATATGTGATTCAATGTGTGGATATAATAAAATACCATTAAAAAAGAATGCTAATAATAATAGTGATATAGATTCGAGTTGGAATACTATAGACTAAAGGGAATACCTAATCATTGTATCCATACATTTTGTTATTGTGTAGATAGTAACAAAATAGGATGCAGTGAATGCAAAGGATGAAGGAAATGTATTAAGTATCTAATGTGAAGATGATTGATATGAGTGCAAAGAGGATAATCTATGGGATACCCTTAGCAAAGTTGGCATGATTGCCATTATGTAAGGAAAAGAATAGATTCATCTTTAAAGAAAGGAACTCAAGTTTAAGGAAAGAAAAAGATTGCAAAGAGAATGATCTAAGAAAACATTATTTAATTAATAAAGGAATATTCATTAAAAGTGAGAAATGAAAGTTTATGCTAGTATAAGGAATAAATTAAATACGAGCATAATTATTATGGAGGGTAAATGACTTAAATGAAAGTGAATGAATATTTCTACACATGATGTAGGAATATTAATTGGTGTTAGTGGAATTTTCAAAAAAAAAAAAATTATACGAGCCCAAGCCCGGTGACTCCCTATCCAATGGTTTATTCCGGAAGAAAGGCAAAAAGGAATCGAAGGCCAACCATTAGGGGTCATGCAGCAAATTAATTACGAGTTAGTGACTCCCTATCTAATGGTTTATTCTAGAAGAAAGGCAAAAAGGAATCGAAGGCCAACCATTAGTGGTCGTAGCAAATTAATTACGAGTTAGTTGTTTGGTGTCGTTGTCGTTAGTAGGGGAAATTGGTGTGCGTATGGTGTGTGTTTGTGTACTGTTGTCTTGAGTGGCCTTTTCTCGTTATGGCAGCAGTTTGTGAATAAAAGAGAGAAAGGTGGGGAATATGAGGGCATTCGGAAAAGTAGGGAATTGGTAGAAAGTAGACGTTTTCGTATGAGGAGAGAAAATGGACCTCTCGAATCGTCCTCCATTATGTACTCGCCATTGTTATTCGATTTAATACAACATTCCCACTTACCTCCAATCTCTACTGTATTTACTTCTTCCACCATTCGCACTTCTCTCGCTTTCTACTACTCAAACAACGGTCTCGTCATTTTGGTATCGAGCACACAGATTCCTCCCGTGGGTTATGTCCGGAACAAGAATGGAGGCTAGGGTAGATCAATTGGAAAAGGACATCGCCGAGATTCCAGCAATGAAGAATCAAATCATTGACCTTACCACCACTATTGCTTCGATAGCTCAACAACCTGGAGCGGATTGAGGCCAAAATCACTTACACCTCCCACCCCGATATTCCCGAGACATCCCATAACACACCACACGATGGCCCTCTAAACACCGAAACACTCACACCGGAGAACCAAACCATTGGATAGGGAGTCACCGGGCTTGGGCTCGTCACCGGGCTTGGGCTCGTATCGAAACCAAGGGGAAAATCACCAAACCAACATACCAAACCACCCTAGACATCATTGAAACACCTTAGAATAACCCTAGAATTAGTTTAGAAGATCAAGCAAAGGAGGAGGAAAAAACTCACATTGAGCCAAAACTGGAGGAAAAGGAGGAGGATTGATCAAACTTTAAGTGAGGTAGGTGTAACTCTCACTATACCACTAGAAACCTATATTATGATGTTTAATTATTGGTTAAATAAGTATGAATTTATGACTTTATTATTAGAGTTATGGTGTTGTTGTTGGAATTGGATGATTTAGATATTATAATTATGTTTGTGATGTTGGAATTATTGTGTTTGGTTTGTTGATTGGAAGGGAAATGTGAACTTTGGTGATATTCTTATTTTAGAACAAGATGGCTTAAAACCATAGATTATGAGGAAATTTATGGTTTATGTGCTTAATGTATATAAAGTGTTTGATGAAATGATTTAGGTGAGTTTTGTGGTGTTGAATTGGAAAATTGAAGTTCGGTCATTTTAATGAGTAATTCGGCCTAGAGTGAAAGTTTAGGTTGATTGTTTTAATTGACCTAATTGATGTATAAATGATGAATGAATGATTGATTAAGGGATTAGATATGAAAATTTGAGGTAAAATGATCAAATGGAAGTTAGTCTTCCATTGGGTAATATTCGACCTAAAAAGAAGGAAAAAGGATAACTTGAAATTGAATAATGTTTTTAAGGTTTAGAAGGATGAAAAGGCATGAAAAATGGTTAATTACATATTGAAAATGATTTGGTTAAGTTTCATGATTAATTCAGCCATAATGCTTATCTTAAGGAATCATTGATGTTTAAAGTTCAATTAATGTTTTATGTCTTCTTTATTAATCTAAAACATGTAATTGATTGATTAGTTGTTTAGTTTGGTAGCTTATAGAATTAATTGGCTACTCAATTAATTGAATTGGACTTAAGAAATTAATGTTGTAAGAAATGGAATTAATTTGAGGTTAAATGGAACCATTAATTAAATGGTTAATGGATTTAATAGCTAAAGACTTAATGGTGAAAAGTATGGAATTAAAATGGTAAAGAAGAAATGATTTTAATGGTTAAAGGATTAAATAGAATTTAATAGATAAGGAATAAATGAATTTAATGGAATAGTTTATTTGGTAAGTTTAAATTAATTGGGAACCAAAGTTCCATAAGCCCAAAAATTATTTTGAATGATCAAAACTCTAATTAAATGTCTAAATGAATTTATTAAATGTTCAATTGAATTAATTAATGAAATTTCTAAGCTAAGGAATTTTTATTAAAGTAATAGTATTAAATCAAGATTTAATGCTTTAATATTTAATGAATATTTTCTAATTAAATTATTTAGATTATAATAAAATTGGTTTTGAAGGGAAATATTAGTAATTTATTCTATTGAATGAATTGGGTTATTTTTATACTAATTATTACTTATTTTTAATTAAATTCGAATTTATAAAAGGAATTTGGGAAAAATAAAACACATAGTTCAATTTGGTTTAATCTAAAGTATTTATTTTAAATGATTAAATTGGATTCCAAGAATATAAGTTTTTGACCTAATTTTGACATTTAATATTTCTACACATGATGTAGGAATATTAATTGGTATTGGAGGAATTTTTGAAAAGTTTTAAACCTAAGTTTTAATTAATTTGGACCTATTATTCTTTTATTTATTAGGGACCTTGCATGAAAACCCATAATTTAGTAGTAATTTAGAAGAGTTAAGGAAGGTGGCTTGTTGGCTTTCATTCATTGCACTTAGAATGTAAGTTAACGTCGGTAATACTCTCGATCTATCTAGGTCATAGGACGGAGGTGTTACCATTGTGGTCATCAAAGTTTTATAATTATTTTGTTTAAGGATCTAAACTTTTAATTGTTATGATTACACCCTTATGATTTTGCAATTACATCCCTAAGCTTATACATAGTCATAACTATTAATATTGTAATCCTCTAATTCACACTTTAATTAATTCATTCACCTTAATAAAAATTCCTTAGCTTAGAAATTCAATTAGTTAATCCAATTAAACATCAATTAAATTCAATTAGACCTTTAATTAGAGAATTGAACATTGAAAATAATATTTGGGCTTATGGAACTTTGTTTCCAATTAATTTAAACTTACCAATTTAAACATTTTCATTAAATTCATTTAATCCATACCTATTAAATTCAATTAATTCCCTTAAGCATTAAAACTATTCTTTCCTTACCATTTTAATTAAATACTTCTTACCATTAAAACTTTAACTATTAAATCTATAAACTATTTAATTAATATTTCCAATTAACTTGAATTAATTCCTTTACTTAATCCAATAGCTTCTTTAGCCCAATTTATTTAATCAATAGCTAATTAATTTTCTAAGCTATTAAATTAGACTATAAATTTCCTCATAATGTAGGGTTTTAAGCCATCTTGTTCAAAAACAAGAACATCAACAAAGTTCACATTTCCCTTCCATTCATCCAAGCAAACACAACAATTCCAACGTCACAAACACAACTATAACATCTAAATAATCTAATTCCAACAATAACACCAAAACTCCAATAATAAAGTCATAAAACCATACTTATTTAAACAAAAATTAATCATCAATTAAATATCATAATATAGGTTTCTTGTGGTGTAGTGAGGATTACACTTACCTCACTTAAAGTTTGATCAATCCTCCTCCTTTTTCTCCTTGGATTTCTTCCTCCTTTCTCTTTAAGTTTCGACCAAGATGGAGTTTCTTCGTCCTCCTTTGCTTGATTTTCTAAACTGATTCTAGGGTGATTTTAGGGAGTTTCAATGATGTCTAAGATGGTTTGGTGTATTGGTTTGGTGATTTTCCTCTTGGTTTTACTTATTCTCTCTTCGATGTAACCTTGAACATCTAAAAGTTCTAACCTCTCTTTCATCTTCTTCTTACATATTTATAGCCAAGGTTTTTCCTTAAGATTAAGCCAAGTGTATCACACTTGGATTGATCTTAAACCATAGCGATTAATGGCTTCTCTAGGTTTTTCTTCATTTTTCTTTTCTTCCTCCTTTTTTCTCAGATTTTTGCTTGATTTTTCTCTAGATATTTTCCTCTTCTTTCTCCTTCGTTTTTCCGACCTAACCATCCTCCATTTACCTTCATTTTTCTAGATTATTCTTGCTGGAATTAACCTCCCAAAACCAATTAATTGATCCTCCAAATCACTTGCATTTTATTCTTCTTGTCCTTAAACTTTTAATTCGTGCAATCGACCCTCCAATTTTTGTTTGTAACTTCATAAATTTCCATCAATCTAGCCCTTATTCTCAACGTTCCCTAGAGTGATTGGGGTCCCCTAATGTTTCCTAATTATTTTATTTAAGAACCCAAACTTTTAATTGTTTCAATTACACCCTTATGGTTTTGCAATTTCATCCCTAGGTTAACACATAACCATAATAATTAATAGCGTAAATCTCTGATTCAACCTTTAATTAGTTCCTTTACCTTCCATAATAATCTTGCATGTATTTAATTTATTCCTTATACAAGCATAAACTTTCATTCCTAATTATCTAATTTTTTTTATTTGGAAATAGATTAGGTTAAGTAATTCATGGTATATAAATGATGAACTTTGTGTTTGAGAGTTAAATAGTATGTTTATGTCCTTATTTGCTCAATTTGGTAGCTTAAGGAATTAACTGGCTACTTAACCAATTGAATTGGACTTAAGAAATTAAAGTAGTTAGTAATGAAATTAGTTTGAAGTAAATGGAAGTATTAACTAAATGGTTAATTGGTTTAAAAGTTAAAGTGTTAACGGTAAAGAGTATAGAATTAAAATGGTAAGGTAAAAATGATTATGAAGGTTAAGGAATTAAATAGAATTTAATGGTTAATGAATTAATGAATTTAATGGGATAATTCAATAAGTAAGTTTAAATTAATTTGGAACCAAAGTTCCATAAGTCTAAAAATTGTTTTGAATGATCAAAACTCTAATTCAAGTTCTAAAAGGTTAGAGTTTGGTTGGTTTGAATTGGTGCAAATTTGGTGATGTTAAAGTTGTCTTTGGTGATGCAAATATAGAATTAATTGGGTACTAAATTAATTCAATTGAACTTAAGAAATTAATGCAGTAAGTAATGGAATTAATATGAGGTTAAAAGGAATCATTAATTAAATGATTAATGGATTTATTAGCTAAAGATTTAATTATAAAAAGTATGGAATTAAAATCGTAAGGTAAAAAGCATTATAATGGTTAAAGGATTAAACAGAATTTAATAGACAAAAAATAAATGAATTAAATAGGATAATTCAATAGGTAAGTCTAAATTAATTTGGAACCAAAGTTCCATAAGTCCAAAAATTCTTTCATATGGTTAATTCTCTAACTAAAGGTTTAATTGAATTTATTCAATGTTCAATTGAATTAATTAAATGATTTTCTAGCCTAAGAAATTTTTAGTAAATGTATGTTTAGGGTTAAATGGAACCCTTAATTAAATAGTTAATTGATTTAATAGCTAAAGATTTAATGATAAAAAGTATGGAATTAAAATGGTAAGGTTAAAAGGGTTATAATGGTTAAAGGATTAAATAGAATTTAATAGACAAAAATAAATGAATTTAATGGGATAGTTTAATTAGTAAGTTTAAATTAATTGGAACCAAACTTCCATAAGTCCAAAAATTATTTCATATGGTCAATTCTCAAACTAAAGGTCCAATTGAATTTATTAAAAGTTCAATTGAATTAATTAAAAAGGTATGTATTGCTTAAGTAAATGTATGTTTGTATGATGTGTCTATGTGATGATATGTGAATGTTATTTTGATTGAAAATGTTTGAATGTAAATGTAATTATGGATGAATTATTAATAAAGATTTAAAGATGGGGAAAGTAATGAGATAGGTGATAAAAAGATTAAGTAGAAGAATTAATTGAGGTTGATTACGAAACTTTAACTAAATGGCTAATTGGTTTAAAAGCTAAAGACTTAATGATACAGAGTATAGAATTAAAATGGTAAGGTAAAAGCAGTTATAGAGGTTAAGGCACTAAATAGAATTTAATAAATAATGAATAAATGAATTTTATTGGATAATTCAATAGGTAAGTCTAAATTAATTTGGAACCAAAGTTCCATAAGTCTAAAAAATGTTTTGAATGATCAAAACTCTAATCAAAGGTCTAAAAGAATTTATTAAATGTTCAATTGAATTAATTAACTAAATTTCTAGCCTAAGGAATTTTTATTAAAATAATAGTATTAAATCAAGATTTAATATTTTGGTAAATAATGAATATTTTCTAATTAATTTACGTATGTTATAATTAATTGGATTTGGAAAGAAATAATGGAAATTGAGTTTATTGAGTTAATTAAATTATTTTCATATTTATTATCTTTTATTTTAATTAAATCCGAATTTTTAAAGGGATTTTGAGAAAATTAAGAGACATTGTAGTAATCACCTTAATTTAAGGTATTTAATTTAAATGATTAAATTGAAATCCAAGAACATGAGTTTTTGACCCAATATTGACATTTAATATTTCTACACATGTAGTAGGAATATTAATTGGTGTTGAAGGAACTTTCAAAAATTTGTATACCTAAGTTTCATTTAATTCGAACCTACTATTTCTCATTTATTAGGGACCTCATATGAAAACCATTACTTTCACTAATAATTCTCTATAACACCTCCAACCTAGGACCTTGGTAAGTCAAGAGTATTACCGACATCGACTTACATTCTAAGTGCAATGAATGCAAGCCAACAAGCCTCCTCACCTTATCTTACAAAATTACAAGTGAAAGTGGTGGTTTTCATGTGAGGTACCTAATAAATAAAAAATAATTGGTCCAAATTAATTAAAACTTACATACATATTTTTTTTTGAACATTCCACTAACTCTAATGAATATTCCTACATCATGAGTAGAAATATTAAATGTCATAATTTGGTCAAAAACTCATATTCTTTGATTCCAATTTAACCATTTAAATAAAATTTCTTATATTATAATGAATTACTATGTATTTTATTTCTCTCAATGTCCTTCTAGAAATTCATATTTTATTTAAAATAGAAATATTCAATTTCCAAATAATCTATAAAATAAAGTAGGATAAATCCATATTATTTTCATTTCAAAACTAATTTAAATACAATATAATCAATTTAATTAGAAAATAATCATTTTATATTAAACCATTAAATCTTGATTTAATACTATTATTTTAATAAAAATTCCTTAAGTTAGAATTTCCATTAATTAATTCAATTGAACACTTAATAAGTTCATTAGACCTTTAATTAGAGAATTGGCCATTCAAAATAAATTTTGGGCTTTTGGAACAATGGTTCCAAAAAATTTAAACTTACCAATTAAACTACTTCATTAAATTCATTTATTCCTTATCGATTAAATTCTATTTAATCCATTAACCATTAAAACCATGCTTTCTTTACCATTTTAATTCCTTACTTCTTACCATTAAATCTTTAGTTACTAAATCCATTAACCATTTAGTTAATGGTTCCATTTAACCTTAAATTAATTCCATTACTTGCTACATTATTTTCTTAAGTCCAATTTAATTAATTTAGCCAATTGATTCCTTAAACTACCAAACTAAACAACTTAGGACATAAACATACCATTTGATTCTCAAACACATAATTCATCCTTTACAAACCATAAATTGCTTAACCTAATATCCATTTTCAAATCTGAAAATAAGTTAAGCAAAGGTAAAAGTTCCCTCACTTATTTTACATAATTAAGCACACGATACGCCAAGTCGATCTTCCTCCTTGGTGATGGTCATTTTCTAACCTTTTATCACCTACACCATAAGAAACTAGGTGAGCATTGCTCAATAAATGTAATCCATGTAATGCATGTAGTGCTCATTATGCATGTATAATTGGTAAGTTTAAATCTTTTGGAATCATTGTTCTAAAAGCCCAAAAATTATTTTGAATGGCCAATTCTCTAATTAAAGGTCTAATAAACATATTAAGTGCTCAATTGAATTAATTAATAGAAATTCTAATCTAAGGAATTTTTAATAAAATAATAGTATTAAATCAAGATTTAATGGTTTAATATAAAATGATTATTTTCTAATTAAATTGATTATATTGTATTTAAATTAGTTTTGAAATGAAAATAATATAGATTTATCCTACTTTATTTTAAAGACTATTTGGAAATTGAATATTTCTATTTTAAATAAAATATGAATTTCTAGAAAGACTTTGAGAGAAATAAAACACAAGTACTATTCCTTATGGAATACTAAATTCTGTTTGATCATTTTACCTCAAATTTTCATATCTAATCCCTTAATCAATCCTTTGTTCATCATTTATACATCAATTAGGTAAATTAAAACAATCAACCTAAACTCTCACCCTAAGCTGAATTACTCATCTTGGTGACCAAACTTCAATTTTTTAATTCAACACCACAAAACACATCTAATTCATTTCTTCAAGCACCTTACATGCATTAGCCTCCTAAACCATGATTTTCCCTACAATTAGGGTTAGGTCCAGATGTTAAGATAACCTCAACATCACCAAAATCTCACTCAAATCAACCAATCAAACTCCAAACATACTAAGTCATCAACAAAGTTACCAATTCAAAATCCAAACAATCAATGCACACATCATCATAGCAACAACATAACTCCAACAATAAAACTATAAACCATGCTTATTTAAAAACCAATTAAACATCAATTGAACATCATAACATAGGTTTCTTATGGTGTAGTGAGGATTACTCTTACCTCACTTAAAGTTTGATCAATCGTCCCCCTTTTTCTCATTGGATTTCTTCCTCCTCCATTCTCCTCTAAGTTTCGGTCAAGATGGATTTCTTCGTTCTCCTTTGCTTGATTTTCTAAACTGATTCTAGGGTGATTTTAAGAAGTTTCAAGGATGTCTAAGGTGGTTTGCTATGTTGGTTTAGTGATTTTCCTTTTGGTTTTGCTTATTCTCTCTTTGGTGTAACCTTGAACATTTAAAGTTTCTAACCTCTATTACATCTTCTTCTTGCATATTTATAGCCAAGGTTTTTCCTTAAGATTAAGCCAAGTGTATCACACTTGGATTGATCTTAAAACATGGAAATTAATGGCTTCTCTAGATTTTTCTTCATCTTTTCTTCCTCCTTTTTTCTTAGATTTTTGCTTGATTTTTCTTTAGATATTTTCCTCTTCTTTCTCCTCCTTTTTCTGACATAACCAGCCCCATTTTACCTTCATTTTTTCTAGATTATTCTTGCTGGAATTAACCTCCCCAAACCAATTAATTGATCCTCCAAATCACTAGCATTTTACTCTTTCGTCCCTAAACTTTTAATTCGTGCAATCGACCCCTCCAATTTCCATCCGTAACTTCATAATTTCCCACAATCTAGCCCTTATTCTAGACATTTCCTAGAGTTATTGGGGTCCCTAATGTTTCCTAAATATTTTATTTAAGAACCTAAACTTTTAATTGTTTCAATTACACCTTTAAGGTTTTGCAATTTTGCCCCTAAGTTAACACATAACCATAACAATTAATAGCATAAATCTCTAATTCAACATTTAATTAGCTCCTTTACCTTCCATAATAATCTTGCATGTATTTAATTTATTCCTTATACAAGCATAAACTTTCATTCCTTACTTTTAATAAATATTCCTTTACCTTCTAATTAATTTATTTATCTTTCATAATACTTATGTTTGCACTGATTTATTCTTCAAACAAGCATAATTTACTAACTTTTAACTTAATTCATTCATATATTATTTAAATAATTCTTACAAATATATTTACTTTTAAGAGGTTTTTAGGTCACAGATATTACATCCTCCTCTCATAGAAATTCCATCCTCGGAATTTCTATCATGATCACTAATACCTTCAATTATCATCAATCATTTAACATTAATGGTCCTAAACAATTGATCATTGAACTTAACGATTCTAAATCTCCTTCCATGAATCCTCTAATTCTTGTTCATCTTTATATTGCAAACACCTCTTTTTCTATCCTCCTCACTAGAATATGCACTTCGAATGTAAGGATGAGGAAATGTAAGGACCATTCATGTAATGGTGGCCAAATTAGTTATAGAGATTTGAAGGAGGGGAGAGTAACATGATATGTGATTAAATGTGTGGATATAATAAAATACCATTAAAAAGGAATGCTAATAATAATAGTGATATGAGTCCGAGTAGGAATACCACAAACCAAAAGGAACACCTAATCATTTTATTCGCACATTTTGTTGCTATGTAGACAACAACAAAATAGGATGCAATGAATGCAAAGAATGAAGGAAATGTATTAAGTATCTAATGTGAAGATGATTGATATGAGTGCAAAGAGGATAATCTATGTGATACCCTTAGCAAAGTTGGCATGATATTATGTAAGGAAAAACAAGGATTCATGTTTAAAGAAAGGAACTCAAGTTTAAGGAAAGAAAAAGATTGCAAAGAGAATGATCTAATGTGTACACTCTTTGCAAAGCATAAAAGGTCTTACATGATAGAAAGAGGTATGAAAAGATGTGTTATGCTTAAAGGAAAGATTGCAAAAAGAACAATTTAGTGACTATTCTTGTGAGGATAGGAAAAGAGGTGTTTGCACTATAAAGGTGAACAAGAATTAGAGAATTCATGAATAAAGGTTTAGAACCATTAAGTTTAATGATTAATTTTTATGAACCATTCAAGTTAAACGATTGATGATAATTGAAGGATATTAGTGATCATAATAGAAATTCTAAGGATAGAATTTCTATAAGGTGGGGAGAATGTAATATCTATGGCCTAAAAACCTCCTTAAAAGTAATTATGTTTGATGTGAACCCACCAAGCTCTTGGCCAGAGAACCCACGACCAAGTTGAACGAACCTTGGAAAGCCAAATCAGATCCGAGAAGGATATGGACTCCACACTCCAAATAGGTAGAAGGGGAGTAATAAGTCACCATGAATGCCACAAGAATTGTTAGATTCTTGATAAGTTCTAAGGGCAGTTCTTGAAAGAACTATGGAGAGAATTCTCATAAAATATTTTAATTGATCAAAGGTTGAAAAATCCAAATTGCATTATTTTGCCTTATGAAGGTTGAATTGATATTCTAGGAAAGCTAATAAGCTAAAATGCTTAGATTTCAACAAAGCATAAGTATGACTTAGGATCTAGCAAAAACAATAATTAAACATTAATTCAAGTCTTCTTAGATTCTCGATAAAGTGGCTTGGAATTCTACAACCACTAGCTTGGGATTATACGCCATAAGTTTGATATAAATTTGGTCCAAGAATTGAGTAAATGTACCCTTAAACTGAATAAAATATTCAATTAATTGTTGTAGCAAATTGGCAACAAAATCATGGCTCAAGTTTGCCCAATTGGAGAAGCAAACTCATGACCCAAAATCCATAATGACAACAACCCATTCGGCCGAAATGGAATGCAACTCGTGGCCCAAAGATTCAGTGATGGTCTCGGTCTAACAGCAGCAAAGTGAAGCCTAGAATGAATGCAATCCAACTTGGTTAATTTGGTAAAACGGGAGCAAAGATTGGCAGCAAGTCTCACAGCCTAATTGATCCATTTGGAGAAGGAAACCCAAGGACAAAAACACCTTCGGCCCAACTTGATGAAGAAGAATCTCAACCCATAGAGCAACAATCTTAGCCCAATTGAAGTTTTCATTTCAATTCTAGAATTAAATGATAGGTTTAACCCTTTAGCTTGGATACAAATCACAAAGTCCATTGGAAAGTCTTCAAGGCCATGGTCAGCTCGAAGAATCCTATCAATGTTTGTAAAAAAAATTAATTAATAAAAGAATATTTATTAAAATGATGAACGAATGATTGATGAAGGGATTAGATATGAAAATTTGAGGCAAAATGATCAAATGGAAGTTAGTCATCCATTGGGTTATATTCGACCTAAAAAGAAGGAAAAAGGATAACTTGAAATTGAATAATGTATTTAAGGTTTAGAAGGATGAAAAGGCATGAAAAATGGTTAATTACATGTTGAAAATGATTTGGTTAAGTTTCATGATTAATTCAGCCATAATGCTTATCTTAAGGAATAATTGACGTTTAAAGTTCAATTAATGTTTTATGTCTTCTTTATTAATATAGAACACGTAATTGATTGACTAGTTGTTTAGTTTGGTAGCTTATGGAATTAATTAACTACTTAATTAATTGAATTGGACTTAAGAAATTAATGTTGTAAGAAATGGAAAAAATTTGAGGTTAAATGGAACAATTAATTAAATGGTTAATGGATTTAATGTCTAAAGACTTGATGGTGAAAAGTATGGAATTAAAATGATAAAGAAGAAATGATTTTAATGGTTAAAGGATTAAATAGAATTTAATAGATAAGAAATAAATGAATTTAATGGAATAGTTTATTTAGTAAGTTTAAATTAATTGGGAACCAAAGTTCCATAAGCCCAAAAATTATTTTGAATGATCAAAACTCTAATTAGATGTCTAAATGAATTTATTAAATGTTCAATTGAATTAATTAATGAAATTTCTAAGCTAAGGAATTTTATTAAAGTAATAGTATTAAATCAAGATTCAATGCTTTAATATTTAATGAATATTTTCTAATTAAATTATTTAGATTGTAAAAAAATTGGTTTTGAAGGGAAATATTGGTAATTTATTCTATTGAATGAATTGGGTTATTTTTATACTGATTATTACTTATTTTTAATTACATTCGAATTTATAAAAGGAATTTAGAAAAAATAAAATGCATAGTTTAATTTGGTTTTATCTAAAGTATTTGTTTTAAATGATTAAATTAGATTCCAAGAATATAAGTTTTTGACCTAATTTTGACATTTAATATTTCTACACATGATGTAGGAATATTAACTAGTATTGGAGGAATTTTTAGAAAGTTTTAAATCTAAGTTTTAATTAATTTGGACCTATTATTCTCTTATTTTTTAGGGACCTTGCACGAAAACCCATAATTTACTAGTAATTTAGAATAGTTAAGGAAGGAGGCTTATTGACTTTCATTCATTGCACTTAGAATGTAAGTTAATGCCGGTAATACTCTCGATCTATCTAGGTCCTAGGACAAGGGTGTTACAATTATGGTCACTAAAGTTTTATAATTATTTTATTTAAGGACCCAAACTTTTAATTGTTATCGATTACACCCCTATGATTTTGTAATTACATCCCTAAGCTTATGCATCGATCATAACTATTAATGTTGTAATCCTCTAATTCACACTTTAATTAATTCTTTCACCTTTCATAATAATAATTGATACTATTACCTTAATAAAAATTCCTTAGCTTAGAAATTCAATTAGTTAATCCAATTAAACATCAATTAAATTCAATTAGACCTTTAATTAGTGAATTGACCATTCAAAATAATATTTGGGCTTATGGAACTTTGTTTCCAATTAATTTAAACTTACCAAGTTAAACATTTCCATTAAATTCATTTAATCCATACCTATTAAATTCAATTAATTCCCCTAAGCATTAAAACTATTCTTTCCTCACCATTTTAATTCCATACTTCTTACCATTAAAACTTTAACTATTAAATCTATAAACTATTTAATTAATGTTTCCAATTAACTTGAATTAATTCCTTTACTAAATGCAATAGCTTCTTTAGCCCAATTTATTTAATCAATAGCTAATTAATTTCCTAAGCTATTAAATTGGACTATAAATTTCCTCATAATATAGGGTTTTGAGCCATCTTGTTCAAAAACAAGAACATCAACAAATTTTACATTTCCGTTCCAATCATCCAATCAAACACAACAATTCCAACATCACAAAAACAATTATAACATCTAAATCATCCAATTCCAACAACAACACCATAACTCCAATAATAAAGTCATAAAACCATACTTATTTAAACAATAATTAATCATCAATTAAACATCATAATATAGGTTTCTTGTGGTGTAGTGAGGATTACACTTACTTCACTTAAAGTTTGATCAATCCTTCTCCTTTTTCTCCTTGGATTTCTTCCTCCTCCCTTCTCCTCAAACTTTTGGCCAAGATGGAGTTTCTTTGTCCTCCTTTGCTTGATTTCCTAAACTAATTCTAGGGTGATTTTATGGTGTTTCAAAGATGTCTAAGATGGTTTGGAGTGTTGGTTTGGTTATTTTCCTCTTGGTTTTGCTTATTCTCTCTTTGGTGTAACCTTGAACATCTAAAGTTTCTAACTTCTCTTCCATCTTCTTCTTCCACATTTATAGCCAAGGTTTTTCCTTAAGATTAAGCCAAGAGTATCACACTTCTGGTTTGATCTTAAACCATGGTAATTAATGGTTTCTCTAGATTTTTCATCATTTTTCTCCTTTCTTCCTCTTTGTTCCTTAGATTTTTAGATTGATTTTTCTCCTCCTTTCTTCTCCTTGTTTACTGACTTTGGGAGATATTTTTATCCCTCTTTTTCCCAGCTTAGTAGTTTCTTGAACTATCCTCTCAAAATCATTTAATTAGTCCCCCAAATCACTAGCATTTTGCACTTTAGTCCCTAAAATTTTAATATTTGCAATTGGCCCTTCTAATTTCAGTCAACCTTTCAATTTCCCATAATCTAGCATATATCCTAGGCCTTTCCTAGAGTGATTATGGTCCCCAAAGTTTCTTAATTATTTTAATCAAGTACTCAAACTTTTAATTATTATGATTATACCCTTACGATTTTTGCAATTTCACTCCTAGGTTAACACATAACCATATCAATTAATATTATAGACTTTTAATTCACACTTTAATTAATTCCTTTTCCTTCAAATTAGTTTATTACCTTTCATAATAATTATATTTGCATTAATTTTATTCTTATTCAAACATAATTTATCAATCCTTTTTATCCATTAATTGAATAAATTATTCTTACAATATAATCACTTTCAAGGAGGTTTTTAGGTTGGGGATATTACATCCTCCCCTCCTTTTTATCCATTATGATCACCAATAATCGGACATAATTACATTCACATTCAAACATTTTCAATCAATATAACATTCACATAAACACATCATACAAACACATTTATCGAGCAATACATACCTTTTTATCCTGACTTATCATCGAGGCTCGACTTGCGTGTGCTTAATCGGTCATTCTAACTCAAATCACTAGGGTCAAACCGCTTGATACCATTGTAACATCCCCGACCTAGAACCTAGATAGGTCAAGAGTATTACCAACACCGACTTACATTCTAAGTGCAATGAATACAAGCCAACAAGCCTCCTCTCCTTATCTTACAAAATTACTAGAGAAAGTAGTGGTTTTCGTATGAGGTCCTTAATAAATAAGAAATAATAGGTCCAAATTAAAAAAAATAGGTAGTTTTTCATTTTTATTACTTGTTTACATGCTTAACTAATCTAATTCATCATCAATTTCATCAATTTTAACTCTTAAATCATATTTCCTAATTCACATGTTCAAGAACCCTAACCCTAATCAATTTAATTCATTCAGTTAAACTTGAATTAATTATGTAAACCTAACAATTCGTGTATAATTAATTACACTACACCTTATGAATTTACTATCAGATTGCCATGGTCTACCCAATAGAATATGACCCACATGCATTGGCACAACATCACATTTAAATTTCGTCCTTGTATCTCCCAATAGAAAGTGACACTAGAACCTACTTATTCACCTTGATTTCCCCACAATCATTCAACCATTGTAGCTTATAAGGTCTAGGATGTTTAAGTACAAGCAACCCTAGCTTCTCAACAAACTTCATGCTTATAACATTAACACAATTGCCGCCCATTTATTATCAAGCTACAAACTTTGTTATTCACATGACAACGGGTATGAAAAATGTTTCCTCTTTGTGCATCACCTTCATCTTTCACTTGCATGCTCAAAACATGCATAATAACTAAGGACTCACCAACCATGGGATACTCCTCTCCCTCTCTCTCATTTTCATAATCGGGCTCTTCTTATGACTCACCCTCGGACTCTATATCCCCATTTCCTTTTAACACCATTGCCCTCCTATTTGACACCGAGAAGTAATGTGACCTCTACCCATACATTTAAAACATCTAATATCCCTATTTTGATTAGTTTGGGAATCAGAATTACCTATTTGATTGGCAATCACCTCCTTGCCTTTGAATGCTTCGGTTTTGGACTTAAAACCAGTGCTTTCTTTGCCTTGAAATAATTCTATTTTAGGATTATGACTAGTCATTTCCTCTTTTCCACTCCATTTTAATTTCCATGGTGGAGTAGAACTCGTAGACTGTCCTAGTCGAGAAAGGTTTCTCCTCTTGATTTGTCTTTCTACTTTCATTGCCATATGGACTAAATCCTCCAACTCCACATAGTGTTGCAGCTCCACTATGTTAGCAATTTCTCGATTCAAACCATGTAGAAACTATGCCATTATGGCTTCCCAATCCTCATTCACATTAGCCTTTATCAAAGCCACTTCCATTTCTTTATGGTAATCCTCCACACTCCTTGTACCTTGAGAAACCCCTTGCAATTTTTGGTACATATCTCTTTGATAATAGCTCGAGATAAATCTCCTCCTCATGGCTGCCTTCATTTCATACCATGTACTAATCGACCTCTCTCCATTTCTCCTCCTAGTTATCACCAACTGGTTCCACCAAATGACTGCATAATCCATGAATTCAACATCGGTTATTTTCACCTTCTTTTCCTCTGAATAATTGTGACAATCAAACAACAATTCTACCTTTTTTTCCCACTCCAAATACACATCCGGATCATTCCTACCCCGAAAGGGTGGGATATCCATCTTAATACTACCCAAATCCCGATCCACATTATCTCTTCTTACAAAATTTCTTAGACCCCCTCTATTTATTCTCATTCTACCTAAATCTTCTCGAGCACCAAACTCATCATCACTATCATCCATTACTCCCTCATCTACTTGTTCTTGACCTAATCGCCCCTCCTAGATTGGGATTTCCACACCTTCGCAATTCAATCAATTCAGTATCATACATATCCAATCTATCCTTAATTTCATTCAACACTCTCTCAACCCATTCATAAGTTTGTTGCATGGCTTGATATTGTAATTGACCAATCTGATCGCTAGTTCCTTCCATGAGATCTTTATCTTTTGACATGAATGTACCTGCACAAGAAGATGTTAGTAGCAAAAATCCTCACAAAACACTCCCTCATGTGTTTCCCTCAATTTGATGTCACTCAAAACTCGTGTTTGCTCTCTTTTAGGCTTTTTCTTTAATATGCTCACAAACTCTTGCCTTTTGCCTCTCAAATTCAAACCTTTTGTTCTTTCATAAACTAACCTAAACTACATAAGAATTAACAAATTTGAAATGACCAACAAACAACTTAACACACCCTCTAAAGTATGGTTCCTGGACTAATTTTCAAGCACAAACTCAATTGAAATTTTCAAACAGATTGGAATGCAAACTAAGACATTAGATTTGCAGAATTAAAAACCAACAAAAATCAAAGACTCTAAACTAAAATTTGAAGACAACACACTGAAATGAATGACATGTAACAAGATGAAATTGAGTTGTCAACAAGACTTTTAATTAGGTAAAATCAAGAGGAACAATCTGGACACTAGTATGAATTTCAAAGCCAAAACAAATGGATGTACTACACTTAGATTAGCTACTGTCCAGAATTCTCCTTTTAGACAAAATTGATTCTTTATATATATATATATATATATATATATATATATACATATTGTTTTTAAGATCAAACAAAATTTGCACTTCCGTTTCTTTTTTCTTTTTTTATTTTGAAACTCATGGCTTGATCCGATACAATCATTCTTTCCTTCTTTTTTTTTTTGGTTTAATATATATACCAATGATGCAAAATTTAGCAGTAGCTAAGAAAGTATATAATTGTAGTAGCAAAAAAAAAATGACAAACGAATAATAATAATAATAATAAAAGGAATTGACAACCTAGATGTAACATAAGCACTAGACAAACTATTACGTAAGAAAAAGTTTTGGACTCGCAAACTTAACAACTTAAATAATTTGGGTGAAAGAAAATGAAATCTAGATAGAAATGAAGTTGACGAACAAAGCTCTTTTTTTTTTTAATTGGACTAAACAAAACTACGAGAGATTAAAACTAATCAAAAGAAAAAGAACTTGATTGGAATCAATGCTCTGATACCAATTGATGTGAACCCACCTCGCTCTCGACTAAAGAACTCACTGAACAAGTTGAACGAACCCTGGAAAGCCAAATAAGATCCAAGAAGGATATGGATGCCACTTTAATTTTTTCAATTACACCCCTAGGTTAATGCATCAATAAAAATAACAATTAATATTATAAACCTCTAATTCACACTTTAATTAATTCATTTATCTTTCATAATAATTATATTTGCATTAATTTATTCTTTATTCAAGCATAATTTACTAATCCTTACTTTAAATAAATATTCATTAATTAATTAAATAAATAATTTTTACAAACATATTTATTTTTAAGGAGGTAGGATATAATATCCCCAACATAAAATCCTCCTTAAATGTAAATATGTTGTAAGGATGTTTTGTTTAATTAATAAATGAATATTTAGATAAAGTGAGGAATGGAAATTTATACTTATATTAAGAATAAATTAAATACAAGTATGATTGTTATGAAAGATGAATAGATTAATTAAAGGTTGAATTAGAGGTTTATAATATTAATTGATATGGTTAAGTGTTAACCTAGGGAGAAATTGCAAAAACATAAGGGTGTAATTGAAACCATTAAAAGTTTGAGTCCTTAAATAAAATAATTAGGAAAATTTGATGGACCACAATCACTCTAGGAAAGGTCTAGAATAAAGGCTATATTGTGGAAAATTGTGAAGTTACAGATTAAAATTAGAGGGGTCGATTGTAGGAATTAAAATTTTAAGGGCTAAAGTGTAAAGTGCTATTGTTTTTGCGTAGACAAATTAAATGATTTTGATGAGATCATTCCAGCACCCATTAGGCTAGAAAATGATGAAGAGAATGATCTTCCTAAAGTCGGCATAGAGAGGGAAGAAAAAGGAAGAGAAAAATGAATGAAAAATCTAAGGAAAAAGGAGAAAATGAAGAAAAATCTAGAGAAGCCATTAATTGTCATGGTTTAAGATCACTAAATGAAGAAAATCAAGAGAAGCCATTAATTGTCATGGTTTAAGATCAATCTAAGTGTGACACACTTAGCTTCATCTTAAAGAGGAAAAGGAAATGGCATTATTATGTGGAGGAGTGATCGACCTCTCGTGAGGAAAAAGGAAAGGAAAAGGCAAAGGATTCTTTCGAAAGGGAAGAATGAGGAATGCCATTTATATTATTCTTTTGAAAGGAAAGAATGAGGAATGCCATTTATATTATCCTTTTTGAAAGGAAAGAATGAGGAAAAAGGAAGGTGTCAAGTGCTTTTTGTGAGTTTTCTACAAATTGCATATTTTAAAAGAGGGCCAATTAGATATATAATCGGTAGGGTGCATCCAAAAAGAAAAAATAAATTTCAAAAGCCATAAAAATGGTTTTCAGATGCATCACGTGCATTACATGCATAATGAGCACTGACATGCATTACGTGGATTACACTTAATGAGTAAGGCTCACCTAGTTTCTTATGGTATAGATGATAAAAGGTTAGAAGATAATCATCATCAAGGAGGAGGATCGACTTGCTATATTGTATGCTTAATTATGTAAAATAAGTGAGGAAACTTTTATTGAATTTGGATGCCTCGGCCATGGGCTTGTAATCACCCTTGGTTAACTCTTTATTGATAGTAGCATAGTCATCATTATGATTGAAAATTTAAGTGCTCTCAACACCCATAAAATCAGCAGCAACATAGCCATCATTATGACTAAAAGTTTGAGTGCTCTCAACGTTTTTCCTCTCAATTTCTTTTTTCAAACTCATTTGGTCCTCATAAAAACTTGTTTGGATGATAGTGGAATAAGTGTTACTTTTTGTCCTCCCATTTCAAATGAATATCTATTGCTAAACTCATCATGTGTCACTTTTCTAACAACTTGCCAAGGTTTTCCTAGCAAAATATGGCCTATGCTTATTGGCACAACATTACACAAAACCTCATCCTTATATCTCCCAATAGAAAAAGACACTATCGCTTGTTTCTTTACTTCAACTTCTCCACACTCATTTTGCCCATTGAAATGTATATGGCCTAGGATGTTCAACTATGAGACAAACTCAACTTTTTGACTAACTCGAGACTAACAACATTGACACAATGATGTGAACCCCATGTATAAAGACAAGAGACCCAAACACCTTTGTTCGCTAGACAACCCCAAGAATGCACCTAATTAGGTTATAATAAGTGAAACCCAACCCATTGCTTATAAAGAGGTAGGAACCAAAGCTATGATACAATGGAGTGAAGAACACCACACCCTATGGAGGATGCTATAGTTCGGAGACGCCACAAGGGTTGCAATCCTTGATAAATCAGATTTAGTTCTCAAAAGAACAAAGCAATAAAATCCTCTCAAATTTATTAACTCTCAAAATTATTATGTTTGAAACAAAACTATACTAGCTTTTAAATAGGCTAAACATGCCACTCCTAACCCTAAAAGGACTCTACACGTCCTTGACATCTAAGGAGAACATAAACAAACCCGAATGGACTTAAAAGAACCTAAAAATAATAGGACTTAAAAACATTGAGCCCTAAATATGACGTAATTAATTAGTTTTAAGTATAATTAAGTTGGGCTTAAAATGTTGAGCTCAAATTGGACTTAATTAATTAGTTCTAATTATAATTAAGCTAGATTATAACAAAATAGGCCCAAAATGATTTAAAGAGCCCAATCTTGAACTTGGATCAGATTGACAAGTCTTGAATCATCTCCTCTCTTAAGATGGCACCACAATGATTCCTTTGGCCCTTGGAAGTGTATTCCACCCAACACTCTTGAATCAGCCTATGGAGAGCTTCTTTAACCTTCTTAGCCCTAGCTTGCATCAAATCTTTATTATGTAATGAATCAAATCTTGAACTTCCAAACTCACCATCTTAGACCTCCCTTAGAGATGTCACTTGCTAGACCATTTAGCTCTTTGGTTTCCATCATTACAACCTCGACTTTCTTTATTCTCATCATAATTGGCCATTCAAAGGAATTTTTAGGCTTATGGAACTTTGGTTCTAAATAATTTAAACTTACCAATTAAACTAATTTTTTATCTTACAAACATAGGTTCCAAATGCCTAGATTAAGGGCTTAATTATAGAAAATTAAAATTTTGAGGACTAAAATTAAAGGATTTGAAGGACCCAATTAAATCAATTAAAATTTTAGGGACTAAATTATAAAATGCTAGGGATTTGGTAGACTAATTAATTAATTTTGGAAGATTAATTCAAGCAAGAAAAATTTGGAAAAGTGAAGAGAAAAGAGGGCTAGTTAGGTTGGCAAAAGAAGAAAGAAGAAGAAAATATCTAGAGACAAATCAAGGAAAATGGAGAAAGAAAAGAGAAAACTGAAGAAAAATCTAAGGAAGCCCTTAATTGCCATGGTCTAAAATCAAACAAAGTGTGATACAGTTTAGAAGATCAAGATTATACCAAAGAGAGAGTAACCAAAAACCAAGTGAAAAATAACCAAACTAACACTCTAAACCACCTTAGACATTCATGAAACACCTTAAAATCACCCTATAATCAATTTAGAAGATCAATCTTAAGTTATAGAGATTTGAAGGATGGGAGAGTAACATGATATGTGACTAAATGTGTGGATATGATAAAATACCATTAAAAAGGAATGCTAATAATAATAGCGATACGGGTCCGAGTTGGAATACCATGGACCAAAAGGAACACCTAATCATTGTATCCATATATTTTGTTGCTGTGTAGACAACAACAAAATGGGATGCAATGAAAGAAAAGAATGAATGAAATGTATTAAGTATTTAATGTGAAGATGATTGATATGAGTGTAAACGAGGATAATCTATGTGATACCATTAGCAAAGTTGGCATGATTGCCATTATGTAAGGAAAAACAAGGATTCATGTTTAAAGAAAGGAACTCAAGTTTAAGGAAAGAAAAAGATTGCAAAGAGAACGATCTAATGTGTACACTCTTTGCAAAGCATACAAGTTCTTATGTGATAGAAAGAGGTATGGAAAAGATGTGTTATGCTTAAAGCAAAGATTGCAAAAAGAACAATTTAGTGAATATTCTTGTGAGGATAGGCAAAGAGGTGTTTGCACTATAAAGATGAACAAGAATTAGAGAATTCATGAATAGAGGTTTAGAATCATTAAGTTTAATGATTAATTATTATGAACCATTCAAGTTAAACGATTGATGATAATTGAAAGATATTAGTGATCATAATAGAAATTCGATGATAGAATTTTTATAAGGTAGGGAGAATGTAATATCTGTGACCTAAAAACCTCCTTAAAAGTAATTATGTTTGTATAACAAATATTTAATTAATAAAGGAATATTTATTAAAAGTGAGAAATGAGAGTTTATGCTCGTATAAGGAATAAATTAAATACAAGCATAATTATTATGAAGGGTAAATGAATTAAATGGAAAGTGATTGAATTAATTAAAGTGTGAATTAGAGGATTACAACATTAATAGTTATGGTTATGTATGCCTAGGGATGTAACTGCAAAACTATAGAGATGTAATCATAAAAAATTAAAAGTTTGGGTACTTAATTAAAACGATTATGGAATTTAAGTGACCACTTTGTAATTTAGAATGCCTAGATTAAGGGATTAATTATGGAAAATTAAAAGTTTAGGATTGAAATTAAAGGATTTGAAAGACCCAATTGAAGCAATTAAAAGTTTAAGGACTAAAGTGTAAAATATTAGTGATCTAAGGGACTAATTAATTAAGTTTGGGAGAATAATTCGAGCAAGAAAAATCTAAAAAAAGTGAAGAGAAAAGATGGCTGGTTAGGTTGGCAAAAGGAGGAAGAAAGAAGAGGAAAATATTTGGAGAAAAATCAAGGAAAAAGGAGGAAGAAAAGAGAAAAATGAAGAAAAATCTAGAGAAGTCATTAATTGCCATGGTTTGAGATCAAACCAAGTGTGATACACTTGGCTTAATCATAAGAAAAAACCTTGGCTATAAATATGGAAGAAGACGATGGAAGAGAGGTTAGAAACTTTAGATGTTCAAGGTTACATCAAAGAGAGAGTAAGCTAAAAAAAGTGAAAAACCACCAAACCAACACTCCAAACCACCTTATAAATCCTTGAAACACCCTAAAATCATCCTAGAATCAGTTTAGAAGGTCAAGCTAAGGAGAAGGGAAAAACTCACTTTGGGCTGGAACTTAGAGGTGGAAGGAGGAGGAAGAAATCCAAGAGAGAAAAGTGAGGTAAGTGTAATCCTCACTACACCACAAGAAACCTATATTATGTTGTTTAATTGATGATTAATTATTGTTTAATAAAGTATGGTTTTATGACTTTATTATTGGAATTATGTTGTTGTTGTTGGAATTGGATGATTTAGATGTTATAATTGTGTTTGTGATGTTGGAATTATTGTGTTTGGTTTGTTGATTGGAAGGGAAATGTGAACTTTGGTGATGTTCTTATTTTAGAACAAGATGGCTTAAAACCCTAGGTTATATGAAAATTTATGGTTTAGGTGCTTAATGTATATAAAGTGTTTGATGAAATGATTTAGGTTTGTTTTGTGGTGATGAATTGGACAATTGAAGTTTGGTCATTTTGATGAGTAATTCGGCCTAGAGTGAAAGTTTAGGTTGATTGTTTTAATTGACCTAATTGGTTTACAAATGATGAAAAAAGAATTGATTAAGGGATTAGATATGAAAACTTGAGGTAAAATGATAAAATGGAAGTTAGTCTTCCATTAGGAAACATTCGGCCTAAATGAAGGAATAAGGGGGAAAAAGGTAACTTGAAATTGAATTATGTTTTTGAGTTTTAGAGGTATGAAAAGGCATGAAAAATGGTTTATTACATGTTGGAAATGATTTGGTTAGGTTACATGATAAATTCGGCCATAATGCTTTTCTTAAGGATTTATTGATGTTTAAGGTTCATTTATTGTTTCTATGCTAATTTAGTACATTAATTGTTCGATTTAGAACATAATTGATTGATTGTTTATGTTACATGTTCTTTGAATGTGAATATGCATGCTTTAGTTTATTTAGTACATGTTATGTATGAAATTTTGTTTACATGTACTTTAACAAGTTAAGCATGCTTGATAGAGGAAAAGTTAAAGGAAAGATAAAGGAATGCATTTCATTCAAATGCATTTGCATATCATGACCATGAAAAGTATTTTACTTCATGGTTTTTGGGAAAAGGAAAAGGAAAAGGACAAGTTTTTAAAAGGAAATTGCTAGACACCTTCAAGAGGAAAAGGAAAAGGATTCTTTTGGAAAGGGAAGAATGAGGAATGCCATTTATATTGTTCTTTCGAAAGGGAAGAATGAGGAAAAGGGATTTGATGAGTAATTCGACCTAGAGTAAAAGTTCAGGTTGATTGTTTTAATTGACCTAATTGATATTCAAATGATGAACGAATGATTGATTAAGGGACTAGATATGAAAATTTGAGGTAAAATGATCAAATGGAAATTAGTCTTCCATTAGGTAATATTCGGCCTAAAAAGAAGGAAAAAGGGAAAAAGGGTAACTTGAAATTGAATAGTGTTTTTAATGTTTAGAAGGATGAAAATGCCTAAAAAATGGTTAATTACATGTTGAAAGTGATTTGGTTGAGTTTCATGATTAATTCGGCCATAATGCTTATCTTAAGGAGTCATTGACGTTTAAAGTTCAATTAATGTTTTATGTCTTCTTTATTAATCTAGAACATGTAATTGATTGATTAGTTGTTTAGTTTGGTAGCTTAAAGAATTAATTGGCTACTCAATTAATTAAATTGGACTTAAGAAATTAATGTTGTAAGAAATGGAATTAATTTGAGGTTAAATGGAACCATTAATTAAATGGTTAATGGATTTAATAGCTAAAGACTTAATGGTGAAAAGTATGGAATTAAAATGGTAAAGAAGAAATGATTTTAATGGTTAAAGGATTACATAGAATTTAATAGATAAGAAATAAATGAATTTAATGGAATATTTTATTTGGTAAGTTTAAATTAATTGAGAACCAAAGTTCCATAAGCCAAAAAATTATTTTGAATAATCAAAACTCTAATTAAAGGTCTAAATGAATTTATTAAATGTTCAATTGATTTAATTAATGAAATTTCTAAGCTAAGGAATTTTTGTTAAAGTAATAGTATTAAATCAATATTTGATGTTATAATATTTAATGAATATATTCTAATTAAATTATTTAGATTATTATAAACTATGTTTTGAAGGGAAATATTGGTAATTTATTCTATTGAATGAATTGGATCATTTTTATACTAATTATTACTTATTTTTAATTAAATTCGAATTTATAAAAGGAATTTTTGAAAAATAAAACATATAGTTCAATTTAGTTTAATCTAAAGTATTTAATTTAAATGATTAAATTGGATTCCAAAAATATAAGTTTTTTTTTTAACCTAATTTTGACATTTAATATTTCAACACATGATGTAGGAATATTAATTGGTATTGGAGGAATTTTTGGAAAGTTTTAAACCTAAGTTTTAATTAATTGAGACCTATTATTCTCTTATTTATTAGGGACCTTGCATGGAAACTCGCATTTTACTAGTAATTTAGAAGTGTTAAGGAAGGAGGCTTGTTGACTTTCATTCATTGCACTTAGAATGTAAGTCAACGCCGGTAATACTCTTCGCCTATCTAGATCCTAGGATAGGGGTGTTACAATTGTGGTCCCCAAAGATTTCTAATTATTTTATTTAAGGACCCAAACTTTTAATTGTTACGATTACACTCCTATGGTTTTGCAATTACATTCCTAAGCTTATACATAATCATAACTATTAATGTTGTAATCCTCTAATTCACACTATAATTAATTCATTCACCTTTCATAATAATCGTACTTGTATTTAATTTATTCTTAATACAAGTATAAACTTCCATTTCTCACTTTATCTAAATATTCCTTTATTAATTAAACAAAACATTCTTACAATATATTTACATTTAAGGTGGATTTTGAGTTGGCAATATTACATTCTACCCTCCTTACAAAAATTCCATCCTCGAAATTTCCATCATGATCACTAATATCCTTCAATTGTCATCAATCATTTAACATTAATGGTCCTAAACAATTGACCATTAATGATTCTAAACCTCTATTCATGAATCCTCTAATTCTTGTTCATCTTTATAATGCAACATCCTTTTTCTATCCTCTTCACAAGAGTATGCACTAAATTAGTCTCTTTTGTGTCCTCTCTTCATAACTCAAGAGTATACATTAGATCGTTTCTTTTATATACCTTTTAGATCTTTCTCTTAATATGTCCTCCTTAAAACATCCAAGGGTATCCACTAGATCATCTCCTTTGCACACTAAGAGTATTTACTAGATCATTCTCTTATCATGTCCTCTTTTATTAGCACATAGAGGTATTCATTAGATCATACCCATTGCATGCCTTGCAAAGAGTTTTCATTAGATCATCCTCTTTGCTAGCCTTTTCCTTGGATACCCACCCTTTAACATACAAAGCCCTGTATGCTTTACTACATTCTCTTTACAACTTTTCCTTTTCTTAAACATGAATGCATTCCTTTCCTTAAACATGAATTCCTTTCCTTATATATAAATCCATTCTTTTACCTTACATAATGACAATCATGCCAACTTTGCAAAGAGTATCCTATAGATCATTCTCTTTGCACTCATGCCAATCATTTTCACATTAAGTACTTAATACTTTTCTATCATCCTTTACATTTACTGTATCATATCTTATTGTTATCTAAATTATGTCATTAACTATTCCCATCAGTCTGTAACTTTCCTACTAGGACCCATATTGCTATCATTATTAGCATTCCTTTTTAGGGGTATTTTATTCTATCCACATATTTAATCACCTATCACATTACTCTCCCCTCTTTTAAATCTTTATAAATAATTCGTCCATGATTACATTAACATTCAAACATTTTCAATCAAAATATCATTCATACATTATCACACAAACACATTATACAAACATACATTTACTAAGCAACACATACCATTTCTTACTTGTCGCTGAGGCTCGACTTAGGTGTGCTTAATATGATCATCCTAACTTAAACCACTAGGATAAAACCTACTCTGATACCACTCTCTAACTTAAACTAAATTGAACTACGTCTTTTATTTTTTCAAATCTCCTTTAAAAATTTTGATTTTTTAAAATAAAAAATAATTATATTCAATATAAAAATAATCAAATTAATTCAATATAATAAGTTTCTATTATTTCGACTTCAAAACTAATTTAATTATCATATAATCAATTTAATTAGAAAATATTCATTATGTATTAAACCATTAAAACTTGAATTGATACTATTACCTTCATAAAAATTCCTTAGCTTAGAAATTCAATTAATTAATCTAATTAAACATTAATTAAATTCAATTAGACCTTTAATTAGAGAATTGACCATTTAAAATAATATTTGGGCTTATGGAACTTTGTTTCCAATTAATTTAAACTTACCAATTTAAACATTTCCATTAAATTCATTTAATCCATACCTATTAAATTCAATTAATTACCTTAAGCATTAAAACTATTCTTTCCTTACCATTTAAATTCCATACTTCTTACCATTAAAACTTTAACTATTAAATCTATTAACCATTTAATTAATGGTTTCGATTAACCTTAATTAATTCCTTTACTTAATCACAATAGCTTCTTTAGCTCAATTTATTTAATCAATAGCCAATTAATTTCCTAATCAATTAAATTGGACAATACTACACACACATACCATTTAATCTTTTTAAAGAAATCATACAATCATTTACATACCAAAACTCTTAATCTAGCATTAACATGTAAGTCTAAAATATTCTAAAAGCAAAGGAAAGGTTTTCCTCACTCATTACTAAATATTAAGCATACTATCCGGCAAGGCATTCCTCCTCCTCGACGATGGTTATCTTCTAACCTTTTTATCATCTACACCACAAGAAACTAGGTGAGAATTGCTTAATAAGTGTAATCCATGTAATGCATGTTGTGCTCTTATGTGTAATGCATGTGATGCATCCGAAAACTATTTTTCATGCCTTTTCAAATTCATTTTCCTCCTCGATCGAACCCTCGTAGATTGTGAATATAATCGACCCTCTTTTAAAATATGTCAATTTGTGAAAAACTCATAAAAAGCACTAGACACCTTCCCTTTTCCTCATTCCTTCCTTTTGAAAAGAACAATATAAATGGTATTCCTCTTTCTCCTCTTTTGGAAAGAATCCTTTTTCTTTTTCTTTTCCTTTTCCTCTTGAAGGTGTCTAGCAATTAGCATAAAAACAATAAACGAACCTTAAACGTCAATAAATCCTTAAGAAAAGCATTATGGATGAATTTATCATGTAACCTAACCAAATCATTTCTAACATGTAATTAACCATTTTTCATGCCATTTCAAACCTCTAAACCTTAAAAACATTCAACTTCAAGTTACCCTTTTGATATGAACATGGGTTGCTCAAACCTTAATGTTATCATCAACAAGGAGATGGGCTGTTTCATTTTAGGCCCAATCAAAAGGGCTAGGGCCAAGAAGTTTCATGAGTCCTTAAATGGGCTTATTCAACATCAATAGGCTAATTTCTCCATCAATAGGCCCAATGCTATTGGGTTCAAAGTTTCATACTTAAAGTCCAATTTGGTTAAACTTTCTTATCTTGATGCTCTAGGCTGAGATTGTTAAGTGGCAACTATAGAATCAGCCCACTTCCAAGCCAAAGTCACCATTATTTTCAAGTAAAAAAAATCAAGTTTTGGGCTCGAAATTCTAGATTTGGCTTTACGGGATTTCTTCCTTCTTGGTTGTGGGTTCTCTAGCCATCGAGCTAGGCGGGTTCACATCGGTTGGTATCAAAGCAAGGTAAAGACATCAATAGAGACATTTTCGTATGCCATCAAATACAAGCAAGGTAAAGAAAATGTAGTTGTTAATGCATTGTCAAGGAGGTATGCCCTAATCTCTATACTTAATACAAAATTCTCTACTCATAGTACAAAATTTTTGGGATTTGAGTATGTTAAAGAATTGTATAAAACTGATCCTGATTTTGCTTCTTTTTTTAAGCGATGTGAACTAGCCTAGCTTGATGGCTAAAGAACCGATAAATAAGAAGGAAGAAATCTCGAAAGCCAAATCAGATTGGATGGATATGGGTGCCACACTCTAGAAAAGATAGAAAGGGAGTGATAAGTCACTCGAACACCATAAGAATCGAATTAGACTCTTTATAAGTTCTAAAATTCAGTTATAGAAAGAACTAGGTGTGAATTTTCTCACAAAGGTTGATTTGATTCAAAGATTGATTAAACCCGAAAATACATGATATTTTTACATAAATAGGTGTTGGAAATTTAGAACACCATAAATAAAGTAAAAAACCATATTATAACATCTAAACCATCCAATTCCAATAACAAAAACACCATAAATAAAGTCATAAAACCATATTTATTTAAAAAATAATTAATCATCAATTAAATATCATAATATAGGTTTCGTGGGGTGTAGTAAGGATTACACTTACCTCACTTAAAGTTTGATCAATCCTCCTTTTTGTCCTTGGATTTCTCCTTTAAGTTTCAACTAAGATGGAGTTTCTTCATCCTCCTTTACTTGATTTTCTAAACTGATTATAGGGTGATTTTAGGTGTTTCAAGGATGTCTAAGATGGTTAGGAGTGTTGGTTTAGTGATTTTACTCTTGGTTTTGCTTATTCTCTATTTGGTGTAACCTTGAACATCTAAAGTTTCTAACTTCACTTCCATCTTCTTCTTCCATATTTATAGCCAATGTTTTTCCTTAAGATTAATCCAAGTGTATCACACTTGGTTTGATCTTAAATATTGGTAATTAATGGCTTCTCTAGAATTTTCTTCATTTTTCTCCATTCTTCCCCTTTTTTCCTTAAATTTTTAGGTTTATTTTTCTCCTCCTTTCTTCTCCTTATTTATCGACTTTGGGAGATATTTTCTCCCTCTTTTTCCAGCTTAGTAGTTTCTTGAAGTATCCTCTTAAAATCATTTAATTAATCCCCTAAATCACTAGCATTTTACACTTTAGTCCCTAAACTTTTAATTCTTGCAATTGGCCCTTCTAATTTTAGTTTATAACCTTTCAATTTCTCATAATCTAGCCCTTATCCTAGGTCTTTCCTAGAGTGAATGTGGTCCCTAAAGCTTCTTAATTATTTTAATCAAGTACTCAAACTTTTAATTGTTATGATTACACTCCTACGGTTTTGTAATTTCACACCTAGCTTAACATATAACCATATCAATTAATATTATAAACCTCTAATTCACATTTTAATTAATTTTTTTCCTTCAAATTAATTCATTTACCTTTCATAATAATTATATTTGCATTAATTTTATTCTTATTTAAACATAATTTATCAATCCTTACTTTAAATAAATATTCATTTATTAATTGAATAAATTATTCTTACAACATAATCACTTTCAAGGAGGTTTTTAGGTTGAAGATATTGCATCATCCCCTCCTTATAAAAATTCCATCCTCGAAATTTCCATTATGATCACTAAGAGTCGGACATAATTACCTTCACATTCAAACATTTTCAATCAATATAACATTCACATATCACCACATAAACACATCATACAAACATATATTTATTGAGCAATACATACCTTTTTATCCTTACTTGTCGCTGAGGCTTGACTTGAGTGTGCTTAATCGGTCATTCTAACTTTTAAACCGCTAGGGTTAAACTACTACGATACCACCTGTAACATCCTTAACCTAGAACTTAGATAGGTCAAGAGTATTACCATCATCGACGTTACATTCTAAGTGCAATGAATGCAAGCCAACAAACCTCCTTTACTTATCTTACAAAATTACTAGTGAAAGTAGAGGTTTTCATATGAGGTCCTTCATAAATAAGAAATAATAAGTCCAAACTAAATAAAACATAGGTAGTTTTTCATTTTTACTACTTGTTTACATGCTTAATTAATCTAATTCACCATCAATTTCATCAACTTCAACTCTTAAATCATTTTTCTCAATTCACATGTTCAAGAACCTTAACCTTAATTAATTCAATTCATTCGATTAAACTTGAATTAATTGTGTAAACCTAACAATTCATGTATAATTAATTACACTACACCTCATGAATTTAATTAATTTAATGTTAATTGATGAAGTTATCTCTGTAATACTCTCAATTTAGGATCTAGATAAGTCAAGAGTATTATTGGTGTTGACTTACATTCTAAGTGCAATGAATGCAAGCCAATAGACCTCCTCACACCACCTTATAAAATTACTAGTGAAAGTGGTGGTTTTCATATGAGCTCCCTAATAAATAAGAAATAATACGTCTAAACTAATTAAAACTTAGGTGTATATATATATATATATATATATATATATATATTTGTTGAAAATTCCACTAACACCAATAAATATTCCTACATTATGTGTAGAAATATTAAATATCATAATTTGGTCAAAAACTCATATTCTTGATTCCAATTTAGCCATTTAAATAAAATTTCTTATATTATAATCAATAGTACTATGAGTTTTATTTTTCTCAAATTCCTTCTAGAAATTCATATTTTATTCAAAATAGAAATATTCAATTTCCAAATAATCTATAAAATAAAGTAGGATAAATCCATATTATTTTTATTTCAAAACTAATTTAAATACAATATAATAAATTTAATTAGAAAATAATCATTTTATATTAACCATTAAATCTTGATTTAATACTATTATTTTAATAAATATTCCTTAGGTTAGAATTTCTATTAATTAATTCAATTGAACACTTAATAAATTCATAAGACCTTTTATTAGAGAATTGACCATTCAAAATAATTTTTGGGCAACGGGAATGATCTAATGAATATGCTTGTGTGCCAATAAAAGAGGACATGATAAGAGAATGATCTGGTGAATACTCCTAGTGTGCAAAAGAGATGATTTAGTGGATACCTCTGAATGTTTTAAGGAGGACATGTTAAGAGAAAGATCTAAAAGGTATGTAAAAGAAATGATCTAATGTATACTCCTGAGTTATGAAAAGAGGACACACAAGAGACTAATTTAGTGCATGCTCTTGTGAAGAGGATAGAAAAAGGATGTTCCATTATAAAGATGAACAAGAATTAGAGGATTCATGATTAGAGGTTTAGAACCATTAACGGTCAATTGTTTAGGACCATTAATGTTAAATGATTGATGATAATTGAAGGATATTAGTGAGCCTGATGGAAATTCCAAGGATGGAATTTCTGTAAGGAGGGTAGGATGTAATAGCTCGACTCAAAATCCACCTTAAATATATTGTAAGAATGTTTTGTTTAATTAATAAAAAATATTTAGATAAAATGAGAAATAGAAGTTTATACTTGTATTAAGAATAAATTAAATACAAGTATGATTATTATGAAAGGTGAATAAATTAATTATAGTGTGAATTAGAGGACTACATTAATAGTTATGATTACGTATAAGCTTAGGAATATAATTGCAAAACCATAGAAGTGTAATTGTAACAATTAATGTTTGGGTCATTAAATAAATAACTAGAAATCTTTAGGGACCATAATTGTAACACCCCCATCCTAAGATCTAGATAGGCCGAGAGTATTATCGGCATTGACTTACATTCTAAGTGCAATGAATGAAAGCCAACAAGCCTCCTTCCTTAACACTTCTAAATTACTAGTAAAATGTGAGTTTTTGTGCAAGGTCCCTAATAAATAATAGAATAATAGGTCAAAATTAATTAAAACTTAGGTTTAAAACTTTTTGAAAATTCCTCTGATACCAATTAATATTCCTACATCAAGTGTAGAGATATTTAATGTCAAAAATAGGTAAAAAAAAACTTATATTCTTGGAATCCAATTTAATCATTTAAATTAAATACTTTAGATTAAACTAAATTGAACTATGTGCTTTATTTTTCCCAAATTCCTTTTATAAATTCGAATTTAATTAAAAACAAGTAATAATCAGTATAAAAATAATCCAATTCATTCAATAGAATAAATTACCCATATTTCCCATCAAAACCAATTTTATTACAATCTAAATAATTTAATTAGAAAATATCCATTAAATATTATAGCATCAAATATTGATTTAATACTAGTACTGATAATAAAAATTCCTTAGCTTAGAAATTTCATTAATTAATTCAATTGAACATTTAATAAATTCATTTAGACCTTAATTAGAGTTTTGATTATTCAAAATAATTTTTGGGCTTATGGAACTTTGGTTCCAAATTAATTTAAACTTACCAAATAAACTACTCCATTAAATTCATTTATTCCTTATCTATTAAATTATATTAATCCTTTAACCATTAAAATCATTTTTTCTTTACCATTTTAGTTCCTTAATTTTCACCATTAAGTCTTTAGCTATTAAATCCATTAACCATTTAATTAATGGTTCCATTTAACCTCAAATTAATTCCATTTCTTACAACATTAATTTCTTAAGTCCAATTCAATTAATTGGGTAGCCAATTAATTCTTTAAGCTACCAAACTAAACAACTAATCATCAATTACATGTTCTAGATTAATAAAGAAGACATAAAACATTAATTGAACTTTAAACATCAATGATTCCTTAAGATATAGCATTATGGTCGAATTAATCATGAAACTCAACCAAATCACTTTCAACATGTAATTAACCATTTTTTAGGTGTTTTCATCCTTCTAAACATTAAAAACATTATTCAATTTCAAGTTACCCTTTTTCTCTTTTTCCTTCTTTTTAGGCTGAATATTACCCAACGGAAGACTAACTTCCATTTGATCATTTTACCTCAAATTTTCATATCTAGTCCCTTAATCATTTGATGATTTTAAGAGGATAATTCAAGAAAATACTAAGCTAGAAAAAGAGGGGGAAAATATCTCCTAAAGTCGGTAAACAAGGAGAAGAAAGGAGGCGAAAAATCAACCTAAAAATCTAAGGAAAAAAGAGGAAGAATGGAGAAAAATGAAGAAAAATCTAGAGAAGCCATTAATTACCAATATTTAAGATCAAACCAAGTGTGATACACTTGGATTAATCTTAAGGAAAAACATTGGCTACAAATATGGAAGAAGAAGATAGAAGTGAAGTTAGAAACTTTAGATGTTCAAGGTTACACTAAATAGAGAATAAGCAAAACCAAGAGTAAATTCACCAAACCAACACTCGAAACCATGTTAGACATCCTTGAAACACCCTAAAATCACCCTAGAATCAGTTTAGAAAATCAAGTAAAGGAGGACGAAGAAACTCCATCTTGGCCAAAACTTAGAGGAGAAAGGAGGAGTAAGAAATCCAAGGAGAAAAAGGAGGATTGATCAAACTTTAAGTGAGGTAAGTGTAATCCTTACTACACCCCACGAAACCTATATTATGATATTTAATTGATGATTAATTATTGTTTAAATAAATATGGTTTTATGACTTTATTATTGGAGTTATGGTGTTGTTGTTGTTGGAATTGGATGGTTTAGATGTTATAATTGTGTTTGTGATGTTGGAAGTGTTGTGTTTCTCAGATGATTGGAAGGGAAATGTGAACTTTGTTGATGTTCTTGTTTTTGAACAAGATGGCTCAAAACCCTATATTATAAGGAAATTTATAGCCCAATTTAATAGCTTAGGAAATTAATTAGCTATTGATTAAATAAATTGGGCTAAAGAAGTTATTGAATTAAGTAAAGGAATTAATGCAGGTTCACTCGGAAACATTAACTAAATAGTTAATAGATTTAATAGTTAAAATTTTAATTGTAAGAAGTGTGGAATTAAAATGGTAAGGAAAGAATAGTTTTAATGCTTAAGGAAATTAATTGAATTTAATAGGTATGGATTAAATGAATGTAATGGAAATGTTTAAATTGGTAAGTTTCAATTAATTGAAAAAAAAAGTTCCACAAGCCCAAATATTATTTTAAATGGTCAATTCTCTAATTAAAATGTCTAATTGAATTTAATTGATTTTAATTGGATTAACTAATTGAATTTCAAAGCTAAGGAATTTTTATTAAGGCTATTATGAAAGGTGAATGAATTAATTAAAGTGTGAATTAGATGATTACAACATTAATAGTTATGGTTATGTTTAATAGCCATAGGGATGTAATCGAAAAAAATTAAAAGTTTGTGTTCTTAATTAAAATGATTAAGGAATTTAAGTGACCACTTTGTAATTTCGAAATGCCTAGATTAAGGAATTAATTATAGAAAATTAAAAGCTAGGACTGAAATTAAAGGATTTGAAGGACCTAATTGTGACGCCCCCACCCTAGTTCACTCTCTGTTACCCAACTAGGAGTGACCGGGCGAGACGCGTCACGCCGACACATCCAACCCGACCTAAGTCTTACTACGTCCATATCGGTACCATAACAATATACTACATATAGAGATATGTGTAATACAAAAGTACATTACAAGAATATTCACGGTAGAAGAAATTATAAAACTTATTTACGAGTACCATTCAAATATCTACGGACACCCCAACACTAGAATTATAATAAAATAAAATTCCCTAAAGTTGGTGTCACCCCTTTTGGAGGATCTAACGAGCGTCCTTATCGGTATTACGATTCTTGCTACTCGTCATAGCATGCAAATAACAACGAGGTGAGCCGAAGCTCGGTAAGTGGGGTGATGAACGTGACATGCAATGCTATTTGGACTCCCCGACCATACTCATCAATTTTTAATTCTAGGTACCACGGGTATTAGCAAGTCTACTCTATTTTTAATCTAGATGATCCTCGGATCACCTTCTCGCTACAACAAAATTATCCCTCGTTGTAGCCATTGTTAACGGGAATCATCGTCTAACAGTGCGGTGCACACGACTTATTTTTAATCCGGATGATCCTCAAATCACTTTCTGCTACAACGGAATTATCCCTCGTTATAGCTACCGTTAGCGAGAATCATTGTTTAATAGTGCGGACACACAACTTAGAGTACGCACATAGCTCGATCGCTAATACCCATTTATTCCGAGTTAGGTTATCAAACCCAATCATGTAAACCAATTCTCAATCAAGTGACTTTTCTCCATTTGCCCCATAATGCACATGATGCACGTGATGTGATGCATACCATATTAAATATATGCAACCCATATAGGATTCAATTTCATATATTCTCATAGGTCCAACCCACACTAGGTTTCGGGCATACTCCTACTCCTTATCATCATGAAATATTTTCATAGATCCAACCCACACGGGGTTTCTCAAGCTTTAACAATTCACACCAACCATCCTTACCTATTCCATATTACCAAACAATCATATCCCAACCAAGCATAACAATACTATCACATCAACACAACACAACATAACATAATTATACCCCTTATCATCATGTTTTCCCTTGCTAGAATGAAATACCGACATATAGTATTGGTTGAGTGATGGGTCTAATTATGTGTGTAAATACTTCTCTTTTGTTTTCTTTAGTAACTTAAATCGTTAAGTCATTGTATTCTTAAGTTGCATAATTACTCACATTTACATCAACTTTTAAATATATTAACGTATACTTTTCTACCTTCATTTTTTATCTATTTGAGCCTAATTAATCGGTTATTACATTATTTTGGTGAAAAGAATGGAAACCGAACAAGTATGGAACAAAAAGGGTGACTTTTAAGTGTACGAGTGAATTACACGGGTAGGGACACACTCGTGTGAGATGTCGTGTAACTCTCGACTTGAAGAAAACACATTTCTTCATTACACGGGCAAAGACACACCCATGTGGGAGGCCGTGTAACTCTCTACCTCGAAGAAAAACACATTTAGTCATTACACGGGGTAAGGACACGCCCGTGTGAGAGGCCATGTAACTCTCGACTTGAAGAAAACACATTTCTTCATTACACAGGAAAAGACACGCCCGTGTGAGAGGCCGTGTAACTCTCTACCTCGAATAAAAACACATTTAGTCATTACACGGTCAAGGACACGCCCGTGTGAGAAGCCGTGTAACTCTCTGCCTCGAAGAAAAACATGTTTAGTCATTACACGAGCAAGGACTCGCCTATGTGAGAGGCCGTGTAACTCTCTACCTCTAAGAAAAACACATTTTGTCATTACATGGGCAAGGACACGTCCGTGGGAGAAGCCGTGTAACCGTCCGCCCAAAATTTTATTCATGAAAACCCTAAAGTTTCATTTTTCTTCCTTCCTACTTCATGTTTATTCAAGTCCATATATGCCCCAATTTCACCCACCATGTTTTAGGTCAACCAAATCCATTAGCCATACCCATCCATACATGGATCTACTAGATACAAAACAATCAAAACTCACCAAATAATCACATAACTAACCATCACAATCAAACCATTGTCAATTATCAAACATGGAACAACCTAACCAACATAATCAAATCAACAAACACATCACAACACAAAACACAAGCTTAAGCAATACTCACCTAGTTTCTAGTGGTGTAGATGATAAAAAAGGTTAGAAGATAACCATCGATGAGGAGGAGGAATGACTTGTCGGATAGTGTGCTTAATATTTAGTAATGAGTGAGGGAAACCTTTCCTTTGCTTTTAGAATATTTTAGACTATGTTAATGCTCGGATTAAGAGTTTTGGTATGTAAATGATTGTATGATTTCTTTAAAAAGATTAAATGGTATGTGTGTGTAGGATTGTCCAATTCAATTGGTTAGGAAATTAATTAGCTATTGATTAAATAAATTGAGCTAAAGAAGCTATTGGATTAAGTAAAGGAATTAATTAAGGTTAATTGGAACAATTAATTAAATGGTTAATAGATTTAATAGTTAGAGTTTTAATGGTAAGAAGTATGGAATTAAAATGGTAAGGAAAGAATAGTTTTAATGCTTAAGGGAATTACTTGAATTTAATACGTATGGATTAAATGAATTTAATGAAATGTTTAAATTGGTAAGTTTGAATTAATTGGAAACAAAGTTCCATAAGCCCAAATATTATTTTAAATGGTCAATTCTCTAATTAAAGGTCTAATTGAATTTAATTAATGTTTAATTAGATTAATTAATTGAATTTCTAAGCTAAGGATTTTTTATTAAGGTAATAGTATCAATTCAAGTTTTAATGGTTTAATACATAATGAATATTTTCTAATTAAATTGATTATATGATAATTAAATTAGTTTTGAAGTCGAAATAATAGAAACTTATTACATTGAATTAATTTGATTATTTTTATATTGAATATAATTATTTTTTATTTTAAAAAATCAATTTTTTTAAGGGGATTTGAAAAAATAAAAGACATATTTCAATTTAGTTTAAGTTAGAGAGTGGTATTAGAGTAGGTTTTATCCTAGTGGTTTAAGTTAGGATGACCGATTAAGCACACCTAAGTTGGGCCTCAGTGATAAGTAAGAAAGGTATGTGTTGCTTAGTAAATATATGTTTGTATAATGTGTTTGTGTGATAATGTATGAATGATATTTTGATTGAAAATGTTTGAATGTTAATGTAATCATGGACGAATTATTTATAAAGATTTAAAAGAGGGGAGAGTAATGTCATAGGTGATTAAATGTGTGGATAAAATAAAATACCCCTAAAAAGGAATGCTAATAATAATAGCAATATGGATCCGAGTAGGAATGCTTGCAGATCGATAGGAATAGTTAATGACACAATTTAGATAACAAGATATGATACAGTAAATGTAAAGGATGATAGAAAAGTATTAAGTACTTAATGTGAAAATGATTGGCATACGTGCAAAGAGAATGAACTATACGATACTCTTTGTAAAAGTTGGCATGATTGTCATTATGTAAGGTAAAAGAATGGATTTATTTATAGGGAAAGGAATTCATGTTTAAGGAAAGGAATGCATTCATGTTTAAGAAAAGGAAAAGTTGTATAGAGAAAGTAGTAAAGCATACGGGGCTTTGTATGTTGAAGGGTGGGTATCTAAGGAAAAGGCTAGCAAAGAGGATGATCTAATGAAAACTCTTTGTAAGGCATGCAACTGGTATGATCTAATGAATACACTTGTGTGCCAATAAAAGCGGACATAATAAGAGAATGATCTTACAGATACTCTTAGTGTGCAAAGGAGATGATCTAGTGGATATCCTTGGATGTTTTAAGGAGGACATATTAAGAGAAAGATCTAAAAGGTATGTAAAAGAAACAGTCTAATGTATACTCTTGAGTTATGAAAAGAGGACACACAAGAGACTAATTTAGTGCATACTCTTGTGAAGAGGATAGAAAAAGGATGTTGTATTATAAAGATGAACAAGAATTAGGGTATTCATGAATAGAGGTTTAGAACCATTGATGGTCAATTGTTTAGGACCATTAATGTTAAATGATTGATGATAATTGAAGGATATTAGTGATCATGATGGAAATTTCGAGGATAGAATTTTTGTAAGGAGGGTAGAATGTAATATCGTCGACCCAAAATCCACCTTAAATGTAAATATATTATAAGAATGTTTTGTTTAATTAGTAAAGAAATATTTAGATAAAGTGAGAAATGAAAGTTTATACTTGGTATTATAATACAAGTACAATTATTATGAAAGGTGAATGAATTAATTATAGTGTGAATTAGAGGATTATAGCATTAATAGTTATGATTATGTATAAGCTTAGGAATGTAATTGCAAAACCATAAGAGTATAATCGTAACAATTAAAAGTTTGGGTCCTTAAATAAAATAATTAGAAATCTTTGGGAACCACAATTGTAAAACCTTCGTCCTAGGATCTAAATAGCCCGAGAGTATTACCAGCATTGACTTACATTCTAAGCACAATGAATGAAAGCTAAGCAAACCTCCTTTCTTAACACTTCTAAATAACTAGTAAAATGCGAGTTTCCATGCACGGTCCCTAATAAATAAGAGAATAATAGGTCTAAGTTAATTAAAACTTAGGTTTAAAACTTTCCAAAAATTCCTCCAATACCAATTGATATTCCTACATCATGTGTAGAAATATTAAATGTCAAAATTAGGGAAAAAATTATATTTTTGGAATCCAATTTAATCATTTAAATTAAATACTTTATATTAAACTAAATTGAACTATATGTTTTATTTTTCCCAAATTCCTTTTAGAAATTCGAATTTAATTAAAAATAAGTAATAATTAGCGTAAAAATAATCCAATTCATTCAATAGAATAAATTACCAATATTTCCCTTCAAAACCAATTTTATTATAATTTAAATAATTTAATTAGAAAATAGTCAATAAATATTATAGAATTAAATATTGATTTAATACTATTACTTTAATAAAAATTCCTTAGCTTAAAGTTTTCACTAATTAATTAAATTTAATATTCAATAAATTCATTTAGACCTTTAATTAGAGTTTTGATTATTCAAAAAAAAAAAAAATTGGGCTTATGGAACTTTGGTTCCTAATTAATTTAAACTTACCAAATAAACTATTCCATTAAATTCATTTATGCCTTATGTATTAAATTCTATGTAATACTTTAACCATTAAAATCATTTCTTCTTTACCATTTTAATTCCATACATTCACCATTAAGTCTTTAGCTATTAAATCCATTAAATATTTTAATTAATGGTTCTATTTAACCTCAAATTAATTCCATTTCTTACAACATTAATTTCTTAAGTCCAATTCAATTAATTGGGTAGCCAATTAATTATTTAAGCTACCAAAACTAAATAACTAATCAATCAATTACATGTTCTAGATTAATAAAGAAGACATAAAACATTAATTGAAATTTAAATATCAATGACTCCTTAAGATAAGCATTATGGCCGAATTAATCAAGAAACTTAACCAAATCACTTTTCAACGTGTAATTAACCATTTTTTGGGCATTTCCATCAATCTAAACATTACAAACATTATTCAATTTCAAGTTAATGTTACCTAATGGAAGACTAATTTCCATTTGATCATTTTACCTCAAGTTTTCATATCTAGTCCCTTAATCAATCATGCTTTCATCATTTATATATCAATTAGGTCAATTAAAACAATCAACCTGAACTTTTACTTTAGGTCGAAGTACTCATCAAAATGCCTAAACTTCAATTTTCCAACTCAATACCACAAAACACACCTAAATCATTTCATCAAAATCTTTATATATATTAAGCACCTAAACTATAAATTTCCTCATAATCTAGGGTTTTAAGCCATCTTATTCTAAAACAAAAACATCAACAAAGTTCACATTTCCCTTCCAATCAACAAACTAAACACAACAAATCCAACATCATAAACATAATTATAATATCTAAATCATCTAATGCCAACAACACCATAACTCCAATAATAAAGTCATAAAATCATACTTATTTAAACAATAATTAAAAATCATAATATAGGTTTCTTGTGGTGTAGTGAGGATTACACTTACCTCACTAAAAGTTTGATCAATCCTCTTCCTTGTTCTCCTTCAATTTCTTTCTCCTCTTTTCACCTCCAAGTTTCGACTTAAACCGAGTTTTTTCCTCCTCCTTTGCTTGATCTTCTAAACTAATTCTAGGGTGGTTTGGGGTGTTGGTTTAGTGATTTTCCCCTTGTTTTCCCCTGATCTCACGTTGGTGTAACCTTGAATTTTTCAAGTTTCTAACCTTTCTTCCATCTTCTTCTCCCATTTTTATAGCCAAGGGTTTTCCTTAAGTTTAAGCCAAGCGTATCACACTTGGTTTGATATTAAACCATGGCAATTAATGGCTTCCCTAGATTTTTCTTCTTCTTTCTCTTTTCTTCCTTTTATCCTTGATTTTTCTCTAGATATTTTCCTATTCTTTCTTCGTCCTTATGCCTACCTAACCAGCTCACTTTTCTCTCCATTTTTTAGATTATTCTTACTGGAATTAATCTCCCAAACTCAATTAATTAGTCCATCAAATTATCACAATTTTACACTTTAGTCTCTAAATGATGAGAACACGGAGGCTGAATAATACGGACTAATGAATGTCCATTGGGCTGATTGGTACATGGACTACTCGATGGGTTAGCCAACAAGGATATAGGCTTAGAGAGGAGTCAAAGTGAGCATTTGGGCTGAAAAAGCTTGATCCATAACTAGAATTGAAGTTTTGGGCTTGAGCTTGTGAAGGCTGATCCATTAGCCATTCTAGTAGGCCCAATCATATGAGCTAGGGCTAAGAAGATCCATGAGTCCTTAAATGGGCTTATTCAACTTTAGTGGGTTGATTTCTCCATCATTGGGCTTGAAGAACTTCGGATGGGCCTTATGAACCTTATTCAAGCTTTTTGGGCCAAAACTTTTAGACTTAAAAGTCCAATCTACCCGAACCATCTTGTGTTGGTGTTTTGGGCTAATATTAACAAAGTTAAAGCAACTAATTCAATTCATTTAAGGATCCATGGATCTTCTTAGCCCTAGCCCATATGATTTGTTCTACCAATGAATCAGCCTATAACCCTCGTAAAAATCTTTACCCGTAACACAACGTGTATTAGATTATTTCTATAAATACATATATTAAGTGTAAGTATAATTCTCATTTCACCATGAGAAATTAATGCTTAAAATTTATGATTTATGTTAAATTAAAGTTATTATGTTTGAGATTAATGATCTAATTATTAAAGAAACCAAATATGCAAAATCGAGTGTTGAGGACTATATTTTGCCCGAATTTTAGTGTGATTTATTTGAGGACTATAGAGTGCTTTTTGGGTAAAACTTAAAGAATAAACATTGTTCATCTATGTGTGTACTAGCTCTCTAAAAAATTTTATAATTTTTAGATCTATATATAAAATGTTATAGTCAATTTAGTACAGACTGGTTTTGATGTATCATTGCTGGAATTTTGGAGAAAAAGGAATTCCGAATTTTAAACAAAAATAGGAATTTCTAATTTTTCATGAAAGAAAATGGGTTTAGTTACTTGGAAAAGATTAGTTGGGATGTTTATTTACTCTAACTAATTAGTTAGGACACTTAAGCATATGCATTAATGGAAGTCAAAGCTAACTCATCACTTTGACCTTCCAAGCCTTCCAAATTTGCCACTTTACCTTCTAAACTCCTCTTACTTTACACCTTGCTTAATTAAATTTTACCACATAATACATTAATTAAGAAGAGGAGAAGTGAGGTATATAAGGGTGGGAAAGGCTGAACTTAGTCATTTTTTAGGGCAAAAACCGTAGCACCCAAGAAGGAAGAGAGAAAAATTTTAGACGAGCCTACACAAACAAGAGAGAAAACCAATTAAGAAAAAAGGGAGAGAAAGTCATAACAAGAAAAAGGAGAAGAAGGAAAAGAGAGAAAAGGAAAGGAAAGGAAAAAGAGGGAGAAAGCTAAGCGAAAGAGCCTAAGCTAATCTATCTATGTAAATGGGTTTTCTTTATTGCTTGTATGCCATGTAATTGATGTTATTGTAAATGGTTAAGCTTGTGTTTTGTGTTGTGATGTGTTTTTTGGTTTGATTATCTTTGTTAGGTTGTTCCATGATTGATAATTGACAATGGTTTGATTGTGATGGTTAGTTGTATGATTATTTGGTGAGTTTTGATGATTTTATATTTAATAGATACATATATGAAAGGGGTGTGATTAAGGGAATTTGTTGACTTAAACATGGTGGGTGAACTTGAGATTGGTTTGGACTTGAATAAAATGGAGTAAGAAGGAAAGAAAAATGAAACTTAGGGTTTTTGTAAGCAAATTTTCAAGTCGGAGAGTTACACGGCCTCTCACACGGGTGTGTCCTTGCCCGTGTAATGTCGAAATGTGTTTTTCTTAAAGACGAGAGAGGTACATGGCCTCCCACACGGGCATGTCCTTGCTCGTGTAATGAAGAAATGTGTTTTCTTCAAGTTAGAGAGTTATACAGCCTCTCACACGGGTGTGTCCTTGCCTACGCAATGTCAAAATGTGTTTTTCTTGAAGTCCGAGAGTTACACGACCTCCCACACGGGTGTATCCTTGCCCTCGTAATGTCAAAATGTGTTTTTCTTGAAGACGAGAGAGTTACATGGCCTCCCACACGGGCATGTCCTTGCTTGTGTAATGAAGAAATGTGTTTTTTTCAAGTCGGAGAGTTACACGGCCTCTCATATGGGTGTGTCCTTGCCCGTGTAATTCACTTGGTCACTTAAAAGTCACCCTTTTTGTTCCATACTTGCTCATTTTCCATTTCTTTCACCAAGATAACGTAATAAATGATTTATTAGGCTTAAATAGATAGAAAATGAAGGTAGAAAAGTATACCTTAATATAATTGAAATTTGAGGTAAATACTAATAATTATGCAATCCAAGTGTACAACGATTTAACGATTAAAAAGAAATTACTAAAACAAAAAAGGAAGTATTTGCGCACATAATTCGACTCGTAATTCAACTAATACCATATGTTGGTATTTCACTTTAACAGGGGAAACATGAAGATAAGGGGGATAATTATATTATGTTGTATTGTGTTAATGTGTTAGTATTGTTATGCTTGGTCGGGATATGATTGTTTGGTAATATGGAATAGGTAAGGATGGTTGGTGTGAATTGTTAAAGCTTGAGAAACCTTGTGTGGGTTGGATCTATGAAAATATTTCATGATGATAAGGGGTAGGAGTATGCCCAAAACCCGAGTGTGGGTTGGACCTATGAAAAAGTATGAAATCGAATCCTATATAGGTTGGTTATGTTGGACACGATACATGTAACATCATGTGCATCATGTGCATTGGGGATGAAAAGGAAACTAGAAAAATCATTGAGACAAGCACCGATATGGTTTGGAAATCGAATTTGATGAAATGGGTAATAGCAAGAAACCATGTGCATGCTCTATTACTAACACCGTTAAGCGAGGGGTAATTACGCTAACCGTGTGCTACAACAATGGGTATTTCGTTGCTAGTAGGTGATAATGAGATCACCGAGAGAGAGTAATAGAGCGAGTAGGTGATAATACAATCACCGAGAGATACAACGTATGGACTTGCTAATACCCGGGGTACCCGGAATTAAAAATGGATAAGTATGATTGGGAAAGTCAAAACGAGCATTGCATATCACGTGCATCACCCCACTTATTAAGCTTCGGCTCACTTTATTATTATTTTCATGTTGTAACAGGAAAAGGACAATATGGTATGGACACGAACTGGATCCTCCTAATCGGCTCATATGCGGCTTCGTATATTAGTTTTTATGTTGTCTATAATTTTGGGGGTTGAGGAAGAAACTTATTATCGCTCGTAACTATTTAATTCATGTTATGTATATTTATTTCATCCTAAGATGCCATATAATATTAGTCTCCTGAATTAAAGCATAACAAAGTTGGGAGTAGGTTTAAATGTATCGGCGTGATGCGCTCCTCGCCTAGCCACTCCTTTTGGGTAATTGGCAAGTGGGTTGGGGAGGGGGCATCACACGACCTCCTCAAGTTGCTACCCATAACCAAATTATGAATCATTTAGAAGCCCACGGTTAGCCTCTTGATTAGCCTTTGGAAGCCCATGGCTAGAAGGTTGTTTAGCCTTTGGAAACACATGGCCAGCCTCTTTGGCACTTGGATTATTCGGCCCAAAACTCATCGACTTCAATTCTTGTTGAGGATCAAGCATTTTCAGCCCAAATGCTTGCTTTGACTCCTCTCCAAGCCTATATCCTTGTTGGCCAGCCCATTAAGTAGTCCATGTACCAATCAGTCCATTGGACATTGAGTAGTCCATATTATTCAGCCTCCATGTTCTCATCACTAAATTTTTAATTCTTACATAAGGGTGTAATTGAAACAATGGCTTAATCTTAAGGAAAAACCTTGGCTATAAGTATGGAAGAAGAAGATGGAAAGAAAGGTTAGAAACTTTAGATATTCAAGGCTACACTAAAGAGAGAGTAAGTAAAACCAAGTGGAAAGTCACCAAACCAAAACTCTAAACCACCTTAGAAATCCTTAAAATACCCTAAAATCACTATAGAATCAGTTTACAAGATTAGGGTGCGCTCGAGAAGGAAAATAAATTTCAAAAGGCATGAAAATGGTTTTCAAATGCATCATGTGCATGCATACGGAACACTACATGCATTACATGGATTCCACTTATTGAGAAACACTTACCTAGTTCTTATGGTGTAGGTGATAAGAGGTTAGAAGATGACTATCATCATGGAAGAGGATTGACTCATCGTATCTTGTGCTTAATTATGTAAAATAAGTGAGAGAACTTTTACCTTTGCTTAACTTATTTTTAGATGTGGAAATGGATATTTAGTTATGGTTTGTAACGGATGAAGTATGTGTTTGAGAATTAAATGGTTTGTTTATGTCCTTAGTTGTTTAGCTTGATAGCTCAAGGAATAAATTGGCAACTAAATTAATTGAATTAGACTTAAAAAATAATGTAGTAAGTAATGGAGTTAATTTGAGATCAAATGGAACCATTAATTAAATGGTTAATTGATTTAGTAACTAAAGATTTAATGGTATGAAGTAATGAATTAAAATGGTAAGGAAAGAATGGTTTTAATGGTTAATGGATTTAATATAATTTAATAGATAAGGAATAAATGAATTTAATGAAGTAATTTAATTGGTAAGTTTAAATTATTTAGAACCAATATTCCATAAGCCCAAAAATTATTTTGAATGACCAAATCTCTAATTAAAGGTCTAATTGAATTTATTAAGTGTTCAATTGAATTAATTGATGAAAATTCTAACCTAATGAATTTTTATTTAAGTAATAGTATTAAATCAAGATTTAATGGTTTAATGTGTTATGAATATTTTTTGATTAAATTATTTAAATTATAATTAAATTAGTTTTGAGATGAAAATATTGAGGATTTATTCTACTAATTTTTATTGATTATTTATATATTGAATGTTTCTATTTTAAATTAAATGTGAATTTTTAAAAGAAATTTAAGAAAAATAACGGACATGGAACTATTCACTTTAATATAAGGTATTTTATTTAAATGATTAAATTGGATTCTAAGAATATGAGTTTCCTAGGTTAGAAAAAGGATGTTGCACTATAAAGATGAACCAGAATTAGGGAATTCATGAACAAAGATTTAGAACCATTAAGTTTAATGATCAATTATAAGGAACCATTCATGTTAAATAAGTGATGATAATTGAAGATATTTATTGATCATAATGGAAATTTTGAGACGAAGTTTTTATAGAGGGAAGAATGTAATATCCATGACCTAAAAGCCTCCTTAAAAGTAATTATATTTGTAAGAATTATTAATTTAATTAATGTATAAATATTTATTTATAGTAAGGATTGAAAAAAAATTATGCTTGGATAAGAATAAAATTAATGCAAATATAATTATTATGAAAGATAAGTGAAGTAATTAGAAGTTAAAGGAATTAATTAAAATGTGAATTCGAGGTTTATAATATTAATTGATATTATTATGTATTAACCTAAGGGTGAAATTGTAAAACTGTAGGGGAGTAATCATAAAAATTAAAAGTTTGAGTACTTGATTTAAATAATTGAGAAACTTTAGGGACCATATCACTCTAGTAAATGCCTAGGATGAGGGCTAGATTATGGGAAATTGGAAGGTTATAGACTAAAATTGGAGGGGCTAATTGCAAGAATTAAAAGTTTAGGGACTAAAGTGTAAAATGCTAGTGATTTTGAACACTAATGAAATGATTTTGAGAGGATAATTCCAGCAACTACTAAGCTAGAAAATGAGGTAGAAAAATATCTCCCTAAGTTGGCAAACAAGGAGAAGATTGGAGGAGAAAAATCAACCTAAAAATTTAAAGAAAAAGGAGAAAAATGAAGAAAAATCTAGAGAAGCAATTAATTGCCATGGTTTAAGATCAAACCTAGTGTGATACACTTGGCTTAATCTTAAAGAAAAACCTTGGCTATAAATATGGAAGAAGAAGATGGAAGAGAGGTTAGAAACTTTAAATGTTCAAGGTTACACCAAAGAGAGAATAAGCAAAACCAAGAGGAAAATCACAAAACCAACACTCCAAAGCACCTTAGCTAACCTAGAAACACCTTACAACCACCTTAGAATCAGTTTAGTAGGTCAAGCAAAGGAGAAGGAAAAAACTCACTTTGGGCCTAAAGTTAGAGGAGGAAGGAGGAAGAAATCCAATTATAAAAGGAGGAGTATTGATCAAACTTCAAAAGATGTAAGTGTAGTCCTCACTACATCATAAGAAACCACTAAGGTTTGATTTTTATGTAATGTTGATCATGAGAATAAAGAAAGTCAAGGCTGTGTTGATGGAAAGCAAGGAGCCAAATGGACCGAGCAAGGTGGCCTTGTCCAAGAGAGGTCTAAGATGGCGAGTTTGCAAGTCTAAGATTTGATCCATTACACATTAAATATGGTCCAATGATGTGAGGCTAGGGCTAAGAAGCTTAAAGAAGCTCTCCATGAGCTGATTCAAGAGCGTTAGGCGGAATGCACTTTCGAGGGGCCAAGAGAGCATTGTGGCATCATCCTAAGAGATGAGGGGGATCCAAGACTTGTCAACCTGATCCAAGTCCAAGATTGGACTCCTTAAATCATATTGGGCCTATTTTGTTATATCTAGCTTAATTATAGTTAGAACTAATTAATTAAGTCTGATTTGGGCTCAATGTTTTTAAGCCTTATTATTTTTGTATTCTTTTAAGTCCATTAGGGTTTGTTTATGTTCTCCTTAGGTGGCAAGGATGTGTAGAGTCCTTTTAGGGTTAGGAGTGGCATTTTTAGCCTATTTAAAGGCTGGTTTAGTTTTATTTTAGAGTTACGCAATAATTTTGAGAGTTAATAAATTTGAGAGGATTTTCTTCCTTTGTTCTTTTAAGAACTAAATCTAACTTATCAAGGATTGCAACCCTTATCATCCTCCATAAGGTGTGGCGTTCTTCACTCCATTGCATCATAGCTTAGGTTCTTGCCTCGTTATAAGCAACGGGTCGGGTTTTGCTTATTATAACTTGATTGAGTGCGTTCTTAGAGTTGTCTAGTGATAAAGGTGTTCGAGTCTCTCATCTTTATACGTGAGGTTCACATCAGTTGGTATCAAAGCCTAGGTTATGTAAAGTCAGGTTGGTTATCCATAATCCTTACATCTTCTATTTCGGGTTTGTCTTGTTTTCTTTGTTATGTCTTCCATGTTATTCTTCCATAGCTTTTCTTGTTTGAGTCTCGTGCTTCTTTGCTTGATAAATTGAGTCTTATACGTATAAAAAAAAAAGTGTGATTTGTAGTTAACTTCGTTTTTGTCAATATAAATCAGGTTCTTTTCATTATCTTTTGTTCTATTTCATGTCTTTATAGTTTTTTTTAAGTCAAAATTGAGTCGATTTCAATTAAAATAAAAGGGAAGTCTGATCTATTTCGTTTCTATCTTGTTGTGTCTCATTTGTTATTGTCTAGTTTAAATTCAATTCAAGTCAGTTCTAGTGTCATTCTTAGTGTCTGAAAACTTAAAATTCTTATTTGAATTGGTTTATCAATTCCTTGTTCCAAATTTATCCCAAATCCAATCCTTGGAAAGTGAAGTTGTTGAGTCACTTGCAATTGGTTAGTTCTTGCGTGGTTTGGATTAGTTTGCAAAAGAACCAAAGGAGTGAGTTAGAGTGGTAAAAGGCTGAATAGTGTGAGCATATTAAAGGAAAAAAAGCCCAAAAGAGAGCAAACATGAGCATTGAGTGTCATCGATTTGAGTGAAACACGTGAGGGAGTGTGTGTGAGGAATTTTTATTACTAATGAATTTTGTGTAGGTTTTAAACATGTCAAAAGATAAAAATCCTCGGGGAGAGGGTGAAGTGATTGTTGATGATGATGTTTGTGGTGAGTCATTAGTAATTATGCACACTTTAAGCATGCAAGTGAAAAGTGAGTAGGAAGCATAGAGAGATAATATTTTTCATACTCGTTGTCATGTCAATAATAAGGTTTGTCGTTTGATAATAGATGGGGGATGGTTGTGTCAATGTTGCTAGTCTTGAATTAGTTGAAAAGTTGACTTTGCCTATAGTTGATCATCCTAGGCCATATATATTGCAATGGGTAAATGAGTGTGAAGAAGTCGAGGTAAACAAAAAAGTGATAATGTCTTTTTCTATTGGGAGATGATAGGTATGTTGTGCTAATCAGAGCGAGGTCATATTTTGCTAGGAAAACCTTGGCAAGTTATTAGAAAGTGACTCATGATGAGTTTAGCAACGAGATATTCATTTGAAAGGGAGGGACGAAAAGTAACACTTGTTCCATTATCTCTTAAGCAAGTTTATGAGGACCGAGATGAGCTTGAAGAAAGAAATTGAGAGAAAAAAGTTGAGAGCAATCAAACTTTTAGTCATAACAATGACTATGCTGCTATTGATTTTGTGTGTGTTGAGACCACTCAAATTTTCAATCATGATGATGACTATGCTACTATCGATAACGAGTTAACCAAGGGTGATTACAAGCCTAAGGCTGAGCATCAAAATTTAATTTTAATTTAAGAGAACTTGATGCGAACCGCTAGCTCGATGGTTAGAGAACCCATAAACAAGATGTTGATTGGAAGGGAAATGTGAACTTTGGTGATGTTTTTGTTTTAGAACAAGATGGCTTAAAACCCTAGATTATGAGGAAATTTATGGTTTAGGTGCTCAATGTATATAAAGTGTTTGATGAAATGATTAAGGTGTGTTTCATGGTGTTGAATTGGAAAATTTAAGTTTGGCATTTTGATGAGTAATTCGGCCTAGACTGAAAGTTCAAGTTAATTGTTTTAATTGACCTAATTGATGTATAAGTGATGAACGAATGATTGATTAAGGGATTAGATACGAAAATTTGAGGTAAAATGATCAAATGGAAGTTAGTCTTCCATTGGGTAATATTCAGCCTAAAAAGAAGGAAAAAGGGAAAAAGGGTAACTTGAAATTGAATAATGTTTTTAATGTTTAGAAGGATGAAAGAGCCAAGAAAAATGGTTAATTACATGTTGAAAGTGATTTGGTTAAGTTCCATGATTAATTCGGCCATAATGCTTATCTTAAGGAATCATTGACGTTTAAAATTCAATTAATGTTTTATGTCTTCTTTATCAATCTAGAACATGTAATTGATTGATTAGTTGTTTAGTTTGGTAGCTTAAAGAATTAATTGGCTGCTCAATTAATTGAATTGGACTGAAGAAATTAATGTTATAAGAAATGGAATTAATTTGAGGTTAAATGGAACCATTAATTAAATGGTTAATGGATTTAATAGCTAAAGACTTAGTGGTGAAAAGTATGGAATTAAAATGGTAAAGAAGAAATGATTTTAATGGTTAAAGGATTAAATAGAATTTAATAGATAAGGAATAAATGAATTTAATGGAATAGTTTATTTGGTAAGTTTAAATTAATTGGGAACCAAAGTTCCATAAGCCCAAAAATTATTTTGAAGAATAAAAACTCTAATTAAAGGTCTAAATGAATTTATTAAATGTTCAATACAATTAATTAATGAAATTTCTAAGCTAAGGAATTTTTATTAAAGTAATAGTATTAAATCAATATTTGATGCTATAATATTTAATGAATATTTTCTAATTAAATTATTTAGATTATAATAAAATTGGTTTTGAAGGGAAATATTGGTAATTTATTCTATTGAATGAATTGGATTATTTTTATACTGATTATTACTTATTTTTAATTAAATTCGAATTTATAAAAGGAATTTGGGAAAAATAAAACACATAGTTCAATTTAGTTTAATCTAAAGTATTTAATTCAAATGATTAAATTGGATTCCAAGAATATAATTTTTTCCCTAATTTTGACATTTAATATTTCTATACATGATGTAGGAATATTAATTGGTATTGGAAGAATTTTTGAAAAGTTTTAAACCTAAGTTTTAATTAATTTGGACCTATTATTCTCTTATTTATTAGGGACATTGCACACAAACTCACATTTGATGTGAACCCCACGTATAAAGATGAGAGATCCAAACACCTTTGTCGCTAGACAACCCCAAGAACGCGACCAATCTAGTTATAATAAGCGAAACCCGACCCATTGCCTATAAGGAGGTAAGAACCGAAGCTATGTTGCAATAGAGTGAAGAACGCCACACCCTATGGAGGATGATAAGTTCAGAGATGCCACAAGGGTTGCAATCCTTGATAAGTCAGTTTAGTTCTCAAAAGAACAAAGGAAGAAAATCCTCTCAAATTTATTAACTCTCAAAATTATTGGGTAAGTCTGAAATAGAACTAAACCAACCTTTAAATAGGGTAACACGCCACTCCTAACCCTAAAAGGACTCTACATGTCCTTGCCACCTAAGGAGAACATAAACAAACCCTAATGGACTTAAAATAATAGGGCTTAAAAATTGAGCCCAAATTGACTTAATTAATTAGTTCTAATTATAATAAGTTGAGCTTAAAACATTGAGCCCAAATCTGACTTAATTAATTAGTTCTAATTATAATTAATCTAGATATAACAAAATAGGCCCAATATGATTTAAGGAGCCCAATCTTGGACTTGGATCAGATTGACAAGTCTTGGATCTCCCTCCTCTCTTAAGGTGGCGCCATAATGCTCCCTTAAGCCCTTAGAAGTGCATTCTGCCCAACACTCTCGAATCAGCCTATGGAGAGCTTCTTTAAGCTTCTTAGCCCTAGCCCACATCATTGGACCATCTTAAGGTGCAATGGATCAGATCTTGGACTTGCAAACTCGTCATCTTGGACCACACCCTTGGAGACGCCACTTGTTGGCCCATTTGGCTCCTTGGTTTCCATCAACATTTTACTAATAATTTAGAAGTGTTAATGAAGGAGGCTTGTTGGCTTTCATTCATTGCACTTAGAATGTAAGTTAATGCCAATAATACTCTCGGCCTATCTAGATCCTAGGATAGGGGTGTCACAATTATGGTCCCCAAAGATTTCTAATTATTTATTTAAAGACCTAAACTTTTAATTGTTACGATTACACTCCTATGGTTTTGCAATTACATTCCTAAGCTTATACATAATTATAACTATCAATGTAATCCTCTAATTCACACTATAATTAATTCATTCACCTTTCATAATAATCATACTTGTATTTAATTTATTCTTAATACAAGTACAAACTTCCATTTCTCACTTGTATCTAAATATTTCTTTATTAATTAAACAAAACATTCTTATAATATATTTACATTTAAGGTGAATTTTAAGTCGAGGATATTACATCCTACCCTCCTTATAAAAATTCCATCCTCGAAATTTCCATCACGATCACTAATATCATTCAATTATCATCAATCATTTAACTTTAATGGTCCTAAACAATTGACCATTAATGGTTCTAAACCTCTATTTGTGAGTCCTCTAATTCTTGTTCATCTTTATAATGCAACATCCTTATTCTATCCTCTTCACAAGAGTATGCACTAAATTAGTCTTTTGTGTGTCCTCTTTTCATAACTCAAGAGTATACATTAGACCATTTCTTTTACATACCTTTTAGATCTTTCTCTTAGCATGTCCTCCTTAAAACATCTAGTGGTATCCACTAGATCATCTCCTTTGCACACTAAGAGTATTCGTCAGATCATTCTCTTATCATGTCCTCTTTTATTGGCACATAAGGGTATTCATAAACCTATTAATTAAACCTTTGTTCATCATTTATACATCAATTAGGTTCATTGAAACAATCAACCTAAACTTCCACTCTAGGCCAGAATACTCATCTTGGTGACCAAAGTTCAATTTCTCAGTTCAACACCACAAGACACATCTAATTCATTTCTTCAAACACCTTACAGGTATTAACCTACTAAACCATGATTTTTCCTAACAATTAGGGTTAGGACCAGATGTTAAGACAACCTTAACATCACCAAAATCTCACCTAAATCAACCAATCAAACTCTAAACATACTAATTCATCAACAAAGTCATCAATTCACCATCCAAACAACAATTCACACATCATCACAACAACATCATAACTCCAACAATGAAACCATAAAACAATACTTATTTAAACAACAATTAAACATCAATTGAACATCATAACTTAGGTTTCTTATGGTGTAGTGAAGATTACACTTGCTTCACTTGAAGTTTGATCAATCTTACTCCTTTTCTCCTTGGATTTCTTCCTCCTCCTTCCACCTCTAAGTTTCGGCCTAAAGTGAGTTTTTCCTCCTCCTTTGCTTGATCTTCTAAACTGATTGTAGGGTGATTTTAGGGTGTTTCAAGGATGTCTAGGGTGGTTTGGTGTGTTGGTTTGGGGATTTTCCTCTTGGTTTTACTTATTCTCTCTTTGGTGTAAACTTGAACATCTAAATTTTCTAACCTCTATTCCATCTTCTTTTTCCATATTCATTGCCAATATTTTTCCTGAAGATTGAGCCAAGTGTATCACACTTGGTTTGATCTTAAACCATGGCAATTAATGGCTTCTCTTGATTTTTTTTTCATTTAGTGATCTTAAACCATGGCAATTAATGGCTTCTCTTGATTTTTCTTCATTTTCTTCTTGTTCCTTAGATTTTTGCTTCATTTTTATTTTCCTTTTCTTCTCTCTCTATGCCAACTTTAGGAAGATATTTTCTTCCTGATTTTCTAGCCTAATAGGTGCTGGAATGATCTCCTCAAAATCATTTAATTTTCCCTCCAAAACCCTAGCACTTTACACTTTAGTCCCTAAACTTTTAATTCATAGGCAATATTTTTCCTTAAGATTAAGCCAAGTATATCACACTTGGTTTGATCTTAAACCATGGCAATTATTGGCTTCTCTTGATTTTTCTCCTTTTTCCTTAAATTTTTGCTTCATTTTTCTCTTCCTTTTTCTTCTCTCTCTATGCCAACTTTAGGAAGATATTTTCTTCCTCATTTTCTAGCCTAATAGGTGCTGGAATGATCCCCTTAAAATCATTTAATTTGTCCCATAAAACACTAGCACTTTACACTTTAGTCTCTAATCTTTTAATTCTTGCAATCGACCCCTCCAATTTCAGTCCATGATGTCATAATTTCTCACAATCTAACCCTTATTCTAGACCTTTCCTAGAGTGATTGTGGTCCTCAAAGTTTCCTAATTATTTTATTTCAGGATCTAAACTTTTAATTGTTTCAATTAGACCCTTATAGTTTTGTAATTTCACCCAAGGTTAACATATAACCATATCAATTTATATTATAAACCTCTAATTCAACCTTTAATTGATCTATTCATCTTCATAATAATCATACTTGTATTTAATTTATTCTTAATACAAGTATAGAATTTCATTCCTCACTTTATCTAAATATTCATTTATCAATTAAACAAAACATCCTAACAACATATTTACATTAAGGAGGGTTTTCGGTAGGGGATATTACATCCTCCCCTTCTTAAAAGTAAGCATTAGTAAATTATTTATTTATATTTTTTTGTAAAAATTATTTATTTAATTAATTAATGAATATTTATTTAAAGTAAGCATTAGTAAATTATGCTTGAATAAAGAATAAATTAATGCAAATATAATTATTATCAAAGATAAATGAATTAATTAGAAGGTAAAGGAATTAATTAAAGTGTGAAATAGAGGTTTGTAATATTAATTGTTATTGTTATGCATTAACCTAGGGGTGTAATAGAAATAATTAAAAGTTTGGATCATTAAATAAAATGATTAGAAAACATTAGGGACCATAATAACTCTAGGAAAGGTCTAGAATAAGGGTCATATTATGGGAAATTATGAGGTTGTGGGCTGAAATTGGTGAGGGTGATTGTAAGAATTAAAAGTTTAGGGACTAAAGTGTAACATTATTGTAATTTGAGGGACTAATTAAATTGAGTTTGGGAGATTAATTTTAGGAAGAATAATCTAGAAAAATGGACAGAGAAATATTAAAGTAATAGTGTTAAATAAAGATTTAATGCTTTAATATTTAATGAATATTTTCTAATTAAATTATTTAGATTATAATAAAATTGGTTTTGAAGGAAAATATTGGTAATTTATTCTATTGAATGAATTGGGTTATTTTTATACTGATTATTTCTTATTTTTAATTAAATTCGAATTTATAAAAGGAATTAAGGAAAAATAAAATGCATAGTTCAATTTGGTTTAATTTAAAGTATTTATTTTAAATGATTAATTTGGACTCCAAGAATATAAGTTTTTGACCTAATTTTGACATTTAATATTTCTACACATGATGTAGGAATATTAATTGGTATTTGAGGAATTTTTGAAAAGTTTTAAACCTAAGTTTTAATTAATTTGGACCTATTATTCTCTTATTTATTAGGGACCTTGCACGAAAACCCATAATTTACTAGTAATTTAGAAGAGTTAAGGAAGGAGGCTTGTTGACTTTCCTTCATTGCACTTAGAATGTAAGTTAATGCCGATAATAGTCTCGATCTATTTAGGTCCTAGGATGGGAGTGTTACAATTGTGGTCACCAAAGTTTTATAATTATTTTATTTAAGGACCCAAACTTTTAATTGTTACAATTACACCCTTATGATTTTGCAATTACATCCCTAAGCTTATACATAATCATAACTATTAATGTTGTAATCCTCTAATTCACACTTTAATTAATTCATTCACTTTTCATAATAATAATTGATACTATTACCTTAATAAAAATTCCATAGCTTAGAAATTCAATTAGTTAATCCAATTAAACATCAATTAAATTCAATTAGACCTTTAATTAGAGAATTGACCATTTAAAATAATATTTGGGCTTATGGAACTTTGTTTCCAATTAATTTAAACTTATCAATTTAAACATTTCCATTAAATTCATTTAATCCATACCTATTAAATTCAATTAATTCCCTTAAGCATTAAAACTATTCTTTCCTTACCATTTTAATTCCATACTTCTTACCATTAAAACTTTAACTATTAAATCTATTAACTATTTAGTTAATGTTTCCAATTAACTTGAATTAATTCCTTTACTTAATCCAATAGCTTCTTTAGCCTAATTTATTTAATCAATAGCTAATTAATTTCCTAAGCTATTAAATTGGACTATAAATTTCCTCATAATATAGGGTTTTGAGCCATCTTGTTCAAAAACAAGAACATCAACAAAGTTCACATTTCCCTTCCAATCATCCAATCAAACACAACAATTCCAACATCACAAACACAATTATAACATCTAAACCATCTAATCCAACGACAACAACACCATAACTCCAATAATAAAGTCATAAAACCGTACTTATTTAAAAAATAATTAATCATCAATTAAGTATCATAATATAGGTTTCTTATGGTGTAGTAAGGATTACACTTACCTCACTTAAAGTTTGATCAATCCTCCTCCTTTTTCTCCTTGGATTTCTTCCTCCTCATTTCTCCTCTAAGTTTCGACCAAGAAGGAGTTTCTTGTTCCTCCTTTACTTGATTTTCTAAACTGATTCTAGGGTGATTTTAGGGTGTTTCAAGGATGTCTAAGATGGTTTGGAGTGTTGGTTTGGTGATTTTCTTCTTGGTTTTGCTTATTCTCTATTTGGTGCAACCTTGAACATATAAAGTTTCTAACTTCACTTCCATCTTCTTCTTCCATATTTATAGCCAATGTTTTTCCTTAAGATTAATCCAAGTGTATCACACTTGGTTTGATCTTAAACATTGGTAATTAATGGCTTCTATATATTTTCTTCATTTTTCTCCATTCTTCCTCTTTTTTCCTTAGATTTTTAGGTTGATTTTTCTCCTCCTTTCTTCTCCTTGTTTACCGACTTTGGGAGATATTTTTCTCCCTCTTTTTCTAGCTTAGTAATTTCTTGAACTATCCTCTAACAAATCATTTAATTAGTCCACTAAATCACTAGCATTTTACACTTTAGTCTCTAAACTTTTAATTCTTACAATTGGCCCCTCTAATTTTAGCCTATAACCTTTCAATTTCCCATAATCTAGCCTTTATCCTAGGCCTTTCCTAGAGTGAATGTGGTCCCCAAAGTTTCTTAATTATTTTAATCAAGTACTCAAACTTTTAATTGTTATGATTAAACTCCTATGGTTTTGCAATTTCACACCTAGGTTAACACATAACCATATCAATTAATATTATAAACATCTCATTCATACTTTAATTAATTCCTTTTCCTTCAAATTAATTCATTTACTTTTCATAATAATTATATTTGTATTAATTTTATTTTTATTCAAACATAATTTATCAATCCTTACTTTAAATAAATATTCATTTATTAATCGAATAAATTATTCTTATAACATAATCACTTTCAAAGAGGTTTTTAGGTTGAAGATATTACATCCTCCTCCTTATAAAAATTCCATCCTCGAATTTCCATTATGATCGCTAAGAATCAAACATAATTACCTTCACATTCAAACATTTTCAATCAATATAACATTCACATATCACCATATAAACACATCATACGGACATATATTTATTGAGCAATACATACCTTTTTATCCTTACTTGTCGTTGAGGCTCGACTTGAGTGTGCTTAATCGATCATTCTAACTTAAACCACTAGGGTTAAACTGCTCTGATACCACTTATAACATCCCTGACCTAGAACTTAGATAGGTCAAGAGTATTACCAACAGCTGACTTACATTCTAAGCGTAATGAACACAAGCCAACAAGCCTCTTCTCTTTATCTTATAAAATTACTAGTGAAAGTAGAGGTTTTCGTATGAGGTCGGTCATAAATAAGAAATAATAAGTCCAAACTAAATAAAACATAAGTAGTTTTTCATTTTTACTACTTGTTTACATGCTTAATTAATTTAATTCACCATCAACTTCATCAATTTCAACTCTAACCCTAATTAATTCAATTCATTTAATTAAACTTGAATTAATTGTGTAAACCTAACAATTCATGTATAATTAATTACACTACACCTTATGAATGTAATTAATTTAATGTTAATTGATGAAGTTATCTCTGTAATACCCTTGACCTAGGACCTAGATAAGTCAAGAGTATTACCAACATTGACTTACATTCTAAATATAATGAATGCAAGCCAACAAACCTCCTCACCTTATCTAACAAAATTACTAGTGAAAGTGGTGGTTTTCGTATGAGCTCCCTAATAAATAAGAAATAATAGGTCCAAATTAATTAAAACTTAGGTATAATTTCTTTTTTTAAAAAAAATTCCACTAACACCAATAAATATTCCTACATCATGTGTAGAAATATTAAATATCATAATTTGGTAACAAAAAACTCATATTTTTGGATTCCAAATTTAACCATTTAAATAAAATTCCTTATATTATAGTGAATAATAGTAATGTGTTTTATTTTTCTCAAATTCCTTCTAGAAATTCATATTTTATTTAAAATAGAAATATTCAATTTTGAAATAAACAATAAAATAAAATAGGATAAATCCATATTATTTTCATTTCAAAACTAATTTAAATACAATATAATCAATACTTTTGTAAGGATGTTTTGTTTAATTAATAAATAAATATTTAGATAAAGTGAGGAATGGAAATTTATACTTGTATTAATAATATATTAAATACGGGTATGATTGTTATGAAAGTATAGATTATCTAAAGGTTGAATTAGAGGTTTATAATATTAATCTATATGATTATGTGTTAACCTATGGTGAAATTACGAAAACATAAGGGTGTAATTGAAATAATTAAAAGTTTGGGTCCTTAAATCAAATAATTAAGAAAATTTGAGGGCCATAATCACCTTAGGAAAGGTCTAGAAAAAGGGCTAGATTGTAGGAAATTGTGAAGTTATGGATTGAAATTGGAGGGGCTGATTACAAGCATTAAAAGTTTAGGGGCTAAAGTGTAAAGTTCTATTGTTTTGGGGAAAAAATTAAATGATTTTAAGGATATCATTCCAGCACCGATTAGGCTAGAAAATGAGGAAGAAACTATCTTCCTAAAGTTGGCATAAAGAGGGAACAAAAGGAAGAGAAAAATGAAGCAAAAATCTAAGGGAAAAGGAGAAAATGAAGAAAAATTTAGGGAAACCATTAATTGCCATGGTTTAAGATCACTAAATCAAGAGAAATCAAGAGAAGCCATTAATTTACATGGTCTAAGATCAAACCAAGTGTGACACACTTGGCTTCATCTTAAAGAGGAAAATGAAAAGGAAATGGCATTATTATTCGGGAGTAGTGATCAACCTCTTGTGAGGAAAAAGGAAACGAAAAGGATTCTTTCTAAAAGGGAAGAATGAGGAATGACATTTATATTATTCTTTTTAAAAGGAAAGAATGAGGAAAAAGGAAGGTGTCTAGTGCTTTTTATGAGTTTCTCATAAATTTCATATTTTAATAGAGGGTTGATTATATACACAATCGATCGAGTGTGTCTTAAAAGGAAAAATAAATTTCAAAGCCATCAAATTGGTTTTTAGATGCATCATGTGCATTACATGGATTACACGTAATGAGCAATGCTCACCTAGTTTCTTATGGTGCAGATGATAAAAGGTTAGGAGATAATCTTCGTCAAGGAGAAGGATTGACTTACCGTATCGTGTGCTTAATTATGTAAAATAAGTGAGGGAATTTTTACCTTTACTTAAATTTTTTTAATTTGGAAATAGATATTAGGTTAAGCAATTCATGGTATATAAATGATGAACTTTATGTCCGAGAATTAAATAGTATGTTTATGTCCTTATTTGCTCGGTTTGGTAGCTTAAGGAATTAACCGGCTACTTAACTAATTGAATTGGACTTAAGAAATTGAAGTAGTTAGTAATGGAATTAGTTTGAAGTAAATGGAAGTATTAACTAAATGGTTAATTTGTTTAGAAGCTAAAGTCTTAACGGAAAGAGTATGGAATTAAAATGGGAAAGTAAAAATGATTACGAAGTTTTCTAACCTTTTATCACCTACACCATAAGAAACTAGGTGAGCATTACTCAATAAATGTAATCCATGTAATGCTATGTAGTGCTCATTATGCATGTATAATTGGTAAGTTTAAATCTTTTGGAATCATTGTTCTAAAAGCCCAAAAATTATTTTGAATGGCCAATTCTCTAATTAAAGGTCTAATAAACATATTAAGTGTTCAATTGAATTAATTAATAGAAATTCTAATCTAAGGAATTTTTAATAAAATAATAGTATTAAATCAAGATTTAATGGTTTAATATAAAATGATTATTTTCTAATTAAATTGATTATATTGTATTTAAATTAGTTTTGAAATGAAAATAATATAGATTTATCCTACTTTATTTTAAAGACTATTTGGAAATTGAATATTTCTATTTTAAATAAAATATGAATTTCTAGAAGGACTTTGAGAGAAATAAAACACACAGTACTATTCCTTATGGAATACTAAATTCTGTTTGATCATTTTACCTCAAATTTTCATATCTAATCCCTTAATCAATCCTTTGTTCATCATTTATACATCAATTAGGTAAATTAAAACAATCAACCTAAACTCTCACCTAAGCTGAATTACTCATCTTGGTGACCAAACTTCAATTTTTCAATTCAACACCACAAAACACATCTAATTCATTTCTTCAAGCACCTTACATGCATTAGCCTCCTAAACCATGATTTTCCCTACAATTAGGGTTAGGTCCAGATGTTAAGATAACCTTAACATCACCAAAATCTCACTCAAATCAACCAATCAAACTCCAAACATACTAAGTCATCAACAAAGTTACCAATTCAAAATCCAAACAATCAATGCACACATCATCATAGCAACAACATAACTCCAACAATAAAACTATAAACCATGCTTATTTAAAAACCAATTAAACATCAATTGAACATCATAACATAGGTTTCTTATGGTGTAGTGAGGATTACTCTTACCTCACTTAAAGTTTGATCAATCGTCCCCCTTTTTCTCATTGGATTTCTTCCTCCTCCATTCTCCTCTAAGTTTTGGTCAAGATGGATTTCTTCGTTCTCCTTTGCTTGATTTTCTAAACTGATTCTAGGGTGATTTTAAGAAGTTTCAAGGATGTCTAAGGTGGTTTGCTATGTTGGTTTAGTGATTTTCCTTTTGGTTTTGCTTATTCTCTCTTTGGTGTAACCTTGAACATTTAAAGTTTCTAACCTCTATTACATCTTCTTCTTGCATATTTATAGCCATAGGTTTTTCCTTAAGATTAAGCCAAGTGTATCACACTTGGATTGATCTTAAAACATGGAAATTAATGGCTTCTCTAGATTTTTCTTCATTTTTCTCTTTTCTTCCTCCTTTTTTCTTAGATTTTTGCTTGATTTTTCTTTAGATATTTTCCTCTTCTTTCTCCTCCTTTTTCTGACATAACCAGCCCCATTTTACCTTCATTTTTTCTAGATTATTCTTGCTGGAATTAACCTCCCCAAACCAATTAATTGATCCTCCAAATCACTAGCATTTTACTCTTTCATCCCTAAACTTTTAATTCGTGCAATCGACCCCTCCAATTTCCATCCGTAACTTCATAATTTCCCACAATCTAGCCCTTATTCTAGACATTTCCTAGAGTTATTGGGGTCCCTAATGTTTCCTAAATATTTTATTTAAGAACCTAAACTTTTAATTGTTTCAATTACACCTTTAAGGTTTTGCAATTTTGCCCCTAAGTTAACACATAACCATAACAATTAATAGCATAAATCTCTAATTCAACATTTAATTAGCTCCTTTACCTTCCATAATAATCTTGCATGTATTTAATTTATTCCTTATACAAGCATAAACTTTCATTCCTTACTTTTAATAAATATTCCTTTACCTTCTAATTAATTTATTTATCTTTCATAATACTTATGTTTGCACTGATTTATTCTTCAAACAAGCATAATTTACTAACCTTTAACTTAATTCATTCATATATTATTTAAATAATTCTTACAAATATATTTACTTTTAAGGAGGTTTTTAGGTCACAGATATTACATCCTCCTCTCATAGAAATTCCATCCTCGAAATTTCTATCATGATCACTAATACCTTCAATTATCATCAATCGTTTAACATTAATGGTCCTAAACAATTGATCATTGAACTTAACGATTCTAAATCTCCTTCCATGAATCCTCTAATTCTTGTTCATCTTTATATTGCAAACACCTCTTTTTCTATCCTCCTCACTAGAATATGCACTTCGAATGTAAGGATGAGGAAATGTAAGGACCATTCATGTAATGGTGGCCAAATTAGTTATAGAGATTTGAAGGAGGGGAGAGTAACATGATATGTGATTAAATGTGTGGATATAATAAAATACCATTAAAAAGGAATGCTAATAATAATAGCGATACGGGTCCGAGTAGGAATACCACGGACCAAAAGGAACACCTAATCATTTTATCCACACATTTTGTTGCTGTGTAGATAACAACAAAATAGGATGCAATGAATGCAAAGAATGAAGGAAATGTATTAAGTATCTAATGTGAAGATGATTGATATGAGTGCAAAGAGGATAATCTATGTGATACCCTTAGCAAAGTTGGCATGATATTATGTAAGGAAAAACAAGGATTCATGTTTAAAGAAAGGAACTCAAGTTTAAGGAAAGAAAAAGATTGCAAAGAGAATGATCTAATGTGTACACTCTTTGCAAAGCATAAAAGGTCTTACATGATAGAAAGAGGTATGAAAAGATGTGTTATGCTTAAAGGAAAGATTACAAAAAGAACAATTTAGTGACTATTCTTGTGAGGATAGGAAAAGAGGTGTTTGCATTATAAAGGTGAACAAGAATTAGAGAATTCATGAATAGAGGTTTAGAACCATTAAGTTTAATGATTAATTTTTATGAACCATTCAAGTTAAACGATTGATGATAATTGAAGGATATTAGTGATCATAATAGAAATTCTAAGGATAGAATTTTTATAAGGTGGGGAGAATGTAATATCTATGGCCTAAAAACCTCCTTAAAAGTAATTATGTTTGATGTGAACCCACCAAGCTCTTGGCCAGAGAACCCATGACCAAGTTGAACGAACCTTGGAAAGCCAAATTAGATCCGAGAAGGATATGGACTCCACACTCCAAATAGGTAGAAGGGGAGTAATAAGTCACCATGAACGCCACAAGAATTGTTAGATTCTTGATAAGTTCTAAGGGCGATTCTTGAAAGAACTATGGAGAGAATTCTCACAAAATATTTTAATTGATCAAAGGTTGAAAAATCCAAATTGCATTATTTTGCCTTATAAAGGTTGAATTGATATTCTAGGAAAGCTAATAAGCTAAAATGCTTAGATTTCAATAAAGCATAAGTATGACTTAGGATCTAGCAAAAACAATAATTAAACATTAATTCAAGTCTTCTTAGATTTCGATAAAGTGGCTTGGAATTCTACAACCACTAGCTTGGGATTATACGCCATAAGTTTGATATAAATTTGGTCCAAGAATTGAGTCAATGTACCCTTAAACTGAATAAAATATTCAATTAATTGTTGTAGCAAATTGGCAACAAAATCATGGCTCAAGTTTGCCCAATTGGAGAAGCAAACTCATGACCCAAAATCCATAATGACAGCAACCCATTCGGCCAAAATGGAATGCAACTCGTGGACCAAAGATTCAGTGATGGTCTCGGTCTAACAACAGCAAAGTGAAGCCTAGAATGAATGCAATCCAACTTGGTTAATTTGGTAAAACGGGAGCAAAGATTGGCAGCAAGTCTCACAACCTAATTGATCCATTTGGAGAAGGAAACCCGAGGACAAAAACACCTTCGGCCCAACTTGATGAAGAAGAATCTCAACCTATAGAGCAACAATCTTAGCCCAATTGAAGTTTTCATTTCAATTCTAGAATTAAATGATAGGTTTAACCCTTTAGCTTAGATACAAATCACAAAGTCCATTGGAAAGTCTTCAAGGCCATGGTCAGCTCGAAGAATCATATCAATGTTTGTAAAAAAAAAATAATTAATTAATAAAAGAATATTTATTAAAATGATGAATGAATGATTGATGAAGGGATTAGATATGAAAATTTGAGGCAAAATGATCAAATGGAAGTTAGTCATCCATTGGGTTATATTCGACCTAAAAAGAAGGAAAAAGGATAACTTGAAATTGAATAATGTATTTAAGGTTTAGAAGGATGAAAAGGCATGAAAAATGGTTAATTACATGTTGAAAATGATTTGGTTAAGTTTCATGATTAATTCAGCCATAATGCTTATCTTAAGGGATAATTGACGTTTAAAGTTCAATTAATGTTTTATGTCTTCTTTATTAATATAGAACACGTAATTGATTGACTAGTTGTTTAGTTTGGTAGCTTATGGAATTAATTAACTACTTAATTAATTGAATTGGACTTAAGAAATTAATGTTGTAAAAAATGGAAAAAATTTGAGGTTAAATGGAACAATTAATTAAATGGTTAATGGATTTAATGTCTAAAGACTTGATGGTGAAAAGTATGGAATTAAAATGATAAAGAAGAAATGATTTTAATGGTTAAAGGATTAAATAGAATTTAATAGATAAGAAATAAATGAATTTAATGGAATAGTTTATTTAGTAAGTTTAAATTAATTGGGAACAAAAGTTCCATAAGCCCAAAAATTATTTTGAATGATCAAAACTCTAATTAGATGTCTAAATGAATTTATTAAATGTTCAATTGAATTAATTAATGAAATTTCTAAGCTAAGGAATTTTATTAAAGTAATAGTATTAAATCAAGATTCAATGCTTTAATATTTAATGAATATTTTCTAATTAAATTATTTAGATTGTAAAAAAATTGGTTTTGAAGGGAAATATTGGTAATTTATTCTATTGAATGAATTGGGTTATTTTTATACTGATTATTACTTATTTTTAATTACATTCGAATTTATAAAAGGAATTTAGAAAAAATAAAATGCATAGTTTAATTTGGTTTTATCTAAAGTATTTTTTTAAATGATTAAATTAGATTCCAAGAATATAAGTTTTTGACCTAATTTTGACATTTAATATTTCTACACATGATGTAGGAATATTAACTAGTATTGGAGGAATTTTTAGAAAGTTTTAAATCTAAGTTTTAATTAATTTGGACTTATTATTCTCTTATTTTTTAGGGACCTTGCACGAAAACCCATAATTTACTAATAATTTAGAATAGTTAAGGAAGGAGGCTTATTGACTTTCATTCATTGCACTTAGAATGTAAGTTAATGCCGATAATACTCTCGATCTATCTAGGTCCTAGGACAAGGGTGTTACAATTGTGGTCACTAAAGTTTTATAATTATTTTATTTAAGGACCCAAACTTTTAATTGTTACGATTACACCCCTATGATTTTGTAATTACATCCCTAAGCTTATGCATGATCATAACTATTAATGTTGTAATCCTCTAATTCACACTTTAATTAATTCTTTCACCTTTCATAATAATAATTGATACTATTACCTTAATAAAAATTCCTTAGCTTAGAAATTCAATTAGTTAATCCAATTAAACATCAATTAAATTCAATTAGACCTTTAATTAGTGAATTGACCATTCAAAATAATATTTGGGCTTATGGAACTTTGTTTCCAATTAATTTAAACTTACCAATTTAAACATTTCCATTAAATTCATTTAATCCATACCTATTAAATTCAATTAATTCCCCTAAGTATTAAAACTATTCTTTCCTCACCATTTTAATTCCATACTTCTTACCATTAAAACTTTAACTATTAAATCTATAAACTATTTAATTAATGTTTCCAATTAACTTGAATTAATTCCTTTACTAAATGCAATAACTTCTTTAGCCCAATTTATTTAATCAATAGCTAATTAATTTCCTAAGCTATTAAATTGGACTATAAATTTCCTCATAATATAGGGTTTTGAGCCATCTTGTTCAAAAACAAGAACATCAACAAATTTTACATTTCCGTTCCAATCATCCAATCAAACACAACAATTCCAACATCACAAAAACAATTATAACATCTAAATCATCCAATTCCAACAACAACACCATAACTCCAATAATAAAGTCATAAAACCATACTTATTTAAACAACAATTAATCATCAATTAAACATCATAATATAGGTTTCTTGTGGTGTAGTGAGGATTACACTTACTTCACTTAAAGTTTGATCAATCCTTCTCCTTTTTCTCCTTGGATTTCTTCCTCCTCCCTTCTCCTCAAACTTTCGGCCAAGATGGAGTTTCTTTGTCCTCCTTTGCTTGATTTCCTAAACTAATTCTAGGGTGATTTTATGGTGTTTCAAAGATGTCTAAGATGGTTTGGAGTGTTGGTTTGGTTATTTTCCTCTTGGTTTTGCTTATTCTCTCTTAGGTGTAACCTTGAACATCTAAAGTTTCTAACTTCTCTTCCATCTTCTTCTTCCACATTTATAGCCAAGGTTTTTCCTTAAGATTAAGCCAAGAGTATCACACTTGGTTTGATCTTAAACCATGGTAATTAATGGTTTCTCTAGATTTTTCATCATTTTTCTCCTTTCTTCCTCTTTGTTCCTTAGATTTTTAGATTGATTTTTCTCCTCCTTTCTTCTCCTTGTTTACTGACTTTGGGAGATATTTTTATCCCTCTTTTTCCCAACTTAGTAGTTTCTTGAACTATCCTCTCAAAATCATTTAATTAGTCCCCCAAATCACTAGCATTTTGCACTTTAGTCCCTAAAATTTTAATATTTGCAATTGGCCCTTCTAATTTCAGTCAACCTTTCAATTTCCCATAATCTAGCCTATATCCTAGGCCTTTCCTAGAGTGATTATGGTCCCTAAAGTTTCTTAATTATTTTAATCAAGTACTCAAACTTTTAATTATTATGATTATACCCTTACGGTTTTGCAATTTCACCCTTAGGTTAACACATAACCATATCAATTAATATTATAGACTTTTAATTCACACTTTAATTAATTCCTTTTCCTTCAAATTAGTTTATTACCTTTCATAATAATTATATTTGCATTAATTTTATTCTTATTCAAACATAATTTATCAATCCTTTTTATCCATTAATTGAATAAATTATTCTTACAATATAATCACTTTCAAGGAGGTTTTTAGGTTGGGGATATTACATCCTCCCCTCCTTTTTATCCATTATGATCACCAATAATCAGACATAATTACATTCACATTCAAACATTTTCAATCAATATAACATTCACATAAACACATCATACAAACACATTTACTAAGCAATACATACCTTTTTATCTCGACTTATCGTCGAGGCTCGACTTGCGTGTGCTTAATTGGTCATTCTAACTCAAATCACTAGGGTCAAACCGCTTGATACCATTGTAACATCCTCGACCTAGAACCTAGATAGGTCAAGAGTATTACCAACAACGACTTACATTCTAAGTGCAATGAATACAAGCCAATAAGCCTCTTCTCCTTATCTTACAAAATTACTAGAGAAAGTAGTGGTTTTCGTATGAGGTCCTTAATAAATAAGAAATAATAGGTCCAAATTAAAAAAAAAAAAGGTAGTTGTTCATTTTTATTACTTGTTTACATGCTTAACTAATCTAATTCATCATCAATTTCATCAATTTCAACTCTTAAATCATATTTCCTAATTCACATGTTCAAGAACCCTAACCACTAATCAATTTAATTCATTCGAGTTACACTTGAATTAATTGTTTGAACCTAACCATTCGTGTATAATTAATCACTAAACCTCATGAATTTACTATCGGATTGCCATGGTCTACCCAATAGAATATGACCCTCATGCATTGGCACAACATCATATAAAATTTCATCCTTGTATCTCCTAATAGAAAATGGCATTAGAACCTGGCTATTCACCTTGATATCCCTACAATCATTCAACCATTGTAGTTTATAAGGTGTAGGATGTTTAAGTACAAGTAACCCTAGCTTCTCAACAAACTTTGTGCTTACAACATTAACACAATGCCCCCATCTATAATTAAGCTACAAACTTTGTTATTCATATGACAACGGGTATGAAAAATGTTCTCTCTTTATGCATCACCCTCATCTTTCACTCGTGTGCTCAAAGTATGCATAATAACTAAGGGCTCACCAACCAAAAGATACTCCTCTCCCTCACTCTCATTTTCAGAATTGGGCTCTTCTTTTGGCTCACCCTCAAACTCTATATCCCCATTTCCTTTTAACACCATTACCATCCTATTTGGACACCGAGAAGTAATGTGACCTCTACCCAAACATTTAAAACATCTAATATCCCTATTTCAATTAGATTAGGAATCAAAATTACCTATTTGATTGACAATCACCTCCTTGCCTTTGAATGCTTCGAGTTTTGGACTTAAAACCAGTGCTTTCTTTGCCTTGAAATAATTCTATTTTAGGCTTGTGACTAGCCATTTCCTCTTTTCCACTCCATTTTGATTTCCATGGTAGAGTATAACTCATAGGTCTGTCCTGGTTAAGAAAGGTTTCTCTTCTTGATTTGTCTTTCCACTTTCATTGCCATATGGACTAAATCCTCCAACTCCACATAGTGTTGCAGCTCCACTATGTTAGCAATTTCCCAATTCAAACCATGTAGAAATTGTGCCATTATGGCTTCCCGATTATCAACCACATTAGCCTTTATCAAATCCACTTCCATTTCTTTATGGTAATCCTCCACACTCCTTGTACGTTGAGAAAGCCCTCGTAATTTTTGGTACATATCTCTTTGATAATAGCTCGGGATAAATCTCCTCCTTATGGCTACCTTCATTTCATACCATGTGCTAATCGGCCTCTCTTCATTTCTCCTCCTAGTTATCACCAAATGATTGCATAATCCATGAATTCAACACCGGTTATTTTCACCTTCTTTTCCTCTAAATAATTGTGACAATTAAACAACAATTTTACCTTTTTTTCCCACTCTAAATACATATCCGAATCATTCTTACCTTGAAAGGGTAGGATGTCCATCTTAATACTATCCAAATCCCAATCCACATTATCTCTTCTTACAAAATTTCTTGGACCCCCTCTGTTTATTCTCATTCTACCTAAATCTTCCTAAGCACCAAACTCATCATCACTATCATCATTACTCCCTCATCTACTTGTTCTTGACCTATTGCCCCTCCTAGATTGGGATTTCCACACCTTCGTAATTCAATCAATTCATTATCATACATATCCAATCTATCCTTAATTTCATTCAACACTCTCTCAACCCACTCATAAGTTTGTTGCATGGCATGATATTGTAATTGACCAATCTGATGGCTAGTTCCTTCCATGAGATCTTTATCTTTCGACATGATGTACCATAGAAGAAGATGTTAGTAGCAAAAATCCTCACAAACACTCCCTCATGTGTTTCCCTCAATTTGATGTCACTCAAAACTCGTGTTTGCTCTCTTTTAGGCTTTTTCTTTAATACGCTCACAAACTCTTACCTTTTGCCTCTTAAATTCAAACCTTTTATTCTTTCACAAACTAACCCAAACTACATAAGAATTAACAAATTTGAAATGACCAACAAACAACTTAATACACCCTCTAAAGTATGGTTCCTGGACTAATTTTCAAGCACAAACTCAATTGAAATTTTCGAACAAATTGGAATGTAAACTAAGACACTAGATTTGGCAAAATTAAAAACCAACAAAAATCAAAGACACTAAACTGAAATTTTTAGAAAACACACTGAAATGAATGACACGCAACGAGACGAAATATAGTTGTTAACAAGACTTTTAATTGGGTAGAATAAAGAGGAACAATCTGGACGCTAGTATGAATTTCAAAGCCAAAACAAATGGAGGTACTGCACTTAGATTAGCTACTGTCCAGAATTCTCCTTTTAGACAAAACTGATTCTTTATATATATATATACTGTTGTTAAGATCAAACAGAATTTGCACTTCCATTTTTTTCTTTTTTCTTCCTTGTTTTTTTATTTTGAAACTCATGGCTTAATTGATACAATCTTTCTTTCCTTCTTTTTTTTCTATTTAATATATATACTAATGATGCAAAATTCAGCACAAACTCAATTGAAATTTCGAACAGATTGGAATGCAAACTAAGACACTAGATTTGGCAAAATTAAAAACCAACAAAAATCAAAGACACTAAACTGAAATTTGTAGACAACACACTGAAATGAATGACACGCAACGAGATGGAATATAGTTGTTAACAAGACTTTTAATTGGGTAGAATAAAGAGGAACAATCTGGACACTAGTGTGAATTTACCTTCCAATTAATTCATTTATCATTCATAATAATTATATTTGCATTAATTTATTCTTTATTCAAGCACAATTTACTAATCCTTACTTTAAATAAATATTCATTAATTGATTAAATAAATAATTTTTACAAACATATTTATTTCTAAGGATGGAGGATATAATATCCCTAACCTAAAATCCTCCTTGAATGTAAATATGTTGGAAGGATGTTTTGTTTAATTAATAAATGAATATTTAGATAAAGCGAGGAATGGAAGTTTATAATTATATTAAGAATAAATTAAATACAAGTATGATTGTTATGAAAGATGAATATACTAATTAAAGGTTGAATTAGAGGTTTATAATATTAATTGATATGGTTAAGTGTTAACCTATGGAGAAATTGCAAAAACATAAAGGTGTAATTGAAACCATTACAAGTTCAGTCCTTAAATAAAATAATTAGGAAACTTTCAAGACAACAATAACTCTAGAAATGGTCTATAATAAAGGTTATATTGTGGAAAATTGTGAAGTTATGGACTAAAATTGGAGGGGTCAATTACAGGAATTAAAATTTTAAGGGCTAAAGTGTAAAGTGCTATTGTTTTGGTAGACAAATTAAATGATTTTGATGAGATCATTCTAGCACTCGTTAGGCTATAAAATGATGAAGAAACTATCTTCCTAAAGTTGGCATAGAGAGGGAAGAAAAAGGAAGAGAAAAATGAAGCAAAAATCTAAGGAAAAAGGAGAAAATGAAGAAAAATCTAGAGAAGCCATTAATCTCCATGGCTTAAGATCACTAAATGAAGAAAAATGAAGAGAAGCCGTTAATTCCCATGGTTTAAGATCAATCTAAGTGTGACACACTTAGCTTCATCTTAAAGAGGAAAAGGAAATGTCATTATTATGTGGGAGGAGTGATCAACCTCTCGTGAGGAAAAAGGAAAAGGAAAAGGCAAAGGATTCTTTCTAAAAGGGAAGAATGAGGAATGCCATTTATATTAGTCCTTTTGAAAGGAAAGAATGAGGAATGTCATTTATATTATTCTTTTTGAAAGGAAAGAATGAGGAAAAAGGAAGGTGTCAAGTGCTTTTTGTGAGTTTTCTATAAATTGCATATTTTAAACAGAGGGTCAATTAGATATATAATCGACGAGGTCCATCTAAAAAGGAAAAATAAATTTCAAAAGCCATAAAATTGGTTTTCGGATGCATCACGTGCATTACATGCATAATGAGCACTACATGCATTACATGGATTACACTTAATGAGTAAGGCTCACCTAGTTTCTTGTGGTGTAGATGATAAAAGGTTAGAAGATAATCATCATCGAGGAGGAGGATCGACTTGCCATATTGTGTGCTTAATTATGTAAAATAAGTGAGGAAACTTTTATTGAATTCGGATGCCTCGGCCTTGGGCTTGTAATCACCCTTGGTTAAGTCTTTATTGACAGTAGCATATTCATCATTATGATTGAAAACTTGAGTGCTCGTTAACACCCATAAAATCAGCAGACAACATAGCCATCATTATGACTAAAAGTTTGAGTGCTCTCAACTTTTTTCCTCTCAATTTTTTTTTCAAACTCATTTGGTCCTCATAAACTTGTTTAGATGACAGTGGAATAAGTGTTACTTTTTGTCCCCCCATTTCAAATGAATATCTATAGCTAAACTCATCATGTGTCACTTTTCTAACAACTTGCCAAAGTTTTCCTAGCAAAATATGACCTATGCTCATTAGCACAACATCACACAAAACCTCATCCTTGTATCTCCCAATAGAAAAAGGTAGTACCACTTGCTTCTTTACTTCAACTTCTTCACACTCATTTTCCCATTGCAATGTATATGGCCTAGGATGTTCAACTATGGGCAAACTCAACTTTTTGACTAACTCGAGACTAGCAACATTGACACAATGATGTGAACCCCACATACAAAGACGAGTGACCCAAACACCTTTGTTCGCTAGACAACCTCAGAAGATGCCCAATTAGGTTATAATAAGTGAAACCCAACCCATTGTCTATAAGGAGGTAGGAACTGAAGCTATGATGCAATGGAGTAAAGAACACCACACCTTATAGAGGATGATAAGTTCGGAGATGCCACAAGGGTTGTAATCCTTGATAAATCAGATTTAGTTCTCAAAAGAACAAAGCAAGAAAATCCTTTCAAATTTATTAACTCTCAAAATTATTATGTTTGAAACAAAACTATACCAACCTTTAAATAGGCTAAACATGCCACTCCTAACCCTAAAAGGACTCTACACGTCCTTGCCATCTAAGGAGAACATAAACAAACCCTAATGGACTTAAAAGAACCCAAAAATAATAAGACTTAAAAACATTGAGCCCAAATCTGATGTAATTAATTAATTTTAATTATAATTAAGTTGGGCTTAAAACATTGAGCTCAAATCTAACTTAATTAATTAGTTCTAATTATAATTAAGCTAGATATAACAAAATAGACCCAATATGATTTAAAGAGCCCAATCTTGGACTTGGATCAGATTGATAAGTCTTGAATCCTCTCCTCTCTTAAGATGGTGCCACAATGCTCCCTTTGGCCCTTGGAAGTGTATTCTGCCTAACACTCTTGAATCAACCCATGGAGAGCTTCTTTAAGCTTTTTAGCCCTAACCTGCATCATTGAACCATCTTTATTGTGTAATGGATCAGATCTTGAACTTTCAAACTCACCATCTTAGACCTCCCTTAGAGACGCCACTTGCTAGATCATTTAGCTCTTTGGTTTCCATCATTACAGCCTTGACTTTCTTTATTCTCATCAAAATTAGCCATTCAAAGGAATTTTTAGGCTTATGGAACATTGTTTCCAAATAATTTAAACTTACCAATTAAACTAATTTTTTATCTTACAAACATTGGTTCCAAATGCCTAGATTAAGGGCTTAATTATAGAAAATTAAAATGTTTAAGGACTAAAATTAAAGGATTTGAAGGACCCAATTAAAGCAATTAAAATTTTAGGGACTAAAGTGTAAAATGCTAGGGATTTGGTGGACTAATTAATTAAGTTTGGAAGATTAATTCAAGCAAGACAAATTTGGAAAAGTGAAGAGAAAAGAGGGCTAGTTAGGTTAGCAAAAGAAGAAAGAAGAGGAAAATATCTAGAGAAAAATCAAGGAAAATGGAGGAAGAAAAGAGAAAACTGAAGAAAAATCTAGAGAAGCCCTTAATTGCCATGGTCTAAAATCAAACGAAGTGTGATACAGTTTAGAAGATCAAGGTTATACCAAAGAGAGAGTAATCAAAAACCAAGTGAAAAATAACCAAACTAACACTCTAAACCACCTTAGAAATCCATGAAACACCTTAAAATCACCCTATAATCAATTTAGAAGATCAAGCTAAGGAGGACGGAAAAACTCACTTTGGGCTGAAACTTAGAGGTGGAAGGAGGAGAAAGAATTCCAAGGAGAAAAGGAGGAGGATTGATCAAACTTTAATTTGGTCTAAGATGGCGAGTTTGTAAGTCCAAGATCTGATCCATTACAAATTAAAAATGATCCAATGATGCGAGGCTAGGGCTAAGAATCTTAAAGAAGCTCTCCATGGGTTGATTCAAGAGTGTTGGGTAGAATGAACTTCCAAGGGCCGAAGGGAGAATTGTGGCACCATCTTAAGAGAGGAGGAGGATCCAAGACTTGTCAATCTTATCCAAGTCCAAGATTGGGCTCCTTAAATCATATTGGCCGACTTTGTTATATATAGTTTAATTATAATTAGAACTAATTAATTAAGTTAGATTTGAGCTCAATGTTTTAAGCCCAACTTAATTACAATTAGAACTAATTAATTAAGATAAATTTGGGCTCAATATTTTAAACCCTATTGTTTGTGTATTCTTTTAAGTCCATTAGGGTTTTTCTTCTATTTCTTTTTAGGTGGCAAGGACGTGTTGTCCTTTTAGGGAAAAGGCATGAAAAATGGATTAATCTTAAAGGAAAACCTTGGCTATAAATATGGAAGAAGAAGATGGAATAGAGGTTAGAAACTTTAGATGTTCAAGGTTACACCAAAGAGAGGATAAGCAAAACCAAGAGGAAAATCACCAAACAAACACATCGAACAACCTCATACATCCTTGAAACTCCCTAAAATCACCCTAGAATCAGTTTAGAAAATCAAGCAAAGGAGAAGGAAGAAACTCCATCTTGGCCGAAACTTAAAGGAGAAACGAGGAGGAAGAAATCCAAGGAGAAAAAGGAGGAGGATTGATCAAAATTTAAGTGAGGTAAGAGTAATACTCACTACACCACAAGAAACTATGCTATGTTATTGTAGTTTAAATAAGTATGGTTTTATTGTTAGAGTTATGTTGTTTATATGATGATGTGTGAATTGATTGTTTGGATTGTGAATTGGTGACTCTATTGATGAATTAGTACCTTTGGAGTTTGATTGGTTGATTTGAGTGAGATTTTAGTGATGTTAAGGTCATCTTAACATCTAGTCCTAACCCTAATTGTTTGGGAAAATCATGGTTTATAAGGTTAATACATGTAAGGTGTTTGAAGAAATGAATTAGATGTGTTTTGTGGTGTTGAATTGAAAAATTGAAGTTTGGTAACCAAGATGAGTATTTCGGCCTAGGGTGAAAGTTTAGGTGATTTTTTTAATTTATGTAATTGATGTATAAATGATGAAAAAAAAAGGATTGATTAACGAATTAGATATGAAAATTTGAGGTAAAATGATCAAATGGAAGTTAGTATTCCATTAGATAACATTCGGCCTAAAATGAAGGAAAAACGAAAAAAGGGTAACTTGAAATTTAATGATGTTTTTAACATTTAGTGGTATGCGATGGCATGAAAAATTGTTAATGGCACGTTAAAAATGATTTGGTTAAGTTGCATGACTAATTCGGCCATAATGCTTTTCTTAACGAATTAATGACGTTTAAGGTTCAATAAATGTTTTTTTGTCTTCTTTACTAATCTAGAACATGTAATTGATTGATTGTTTATGTTACATGTTTTTTGGATGTTGAATGAGCATGCTTTAGTTTAATTAGTACATATTATGTTTGAAATGTTGTTTACATGCAACCAAAGCACATAACTCCAATAATAAAGTCATAAAATCATACTTATTTAAAAATAACTAAACATCATAATATAGGTTTCTAGTGGTGTAGTGAGGATTACACTTACCTCACTTAAAGTTTGATCAATCCTCCTTTTTCTCCTTGAATTTCTTCCTCCAAGTTTTGGCTCAATGTGAGTTTTTTCCTCCTCCCTCGCTTGACCTTCTAAACTAATTCTAGGGTAATTCTAGGGTGTTTCAAGGATGTCTAGGTGGTTTGGTATGTTAGTTTGGTGATTTTCCTCTAGGTTTCACTTGATCTCACCTTGGTGTAACCTTGAATTTTTCAAGTTTCTAACCTCTCTTTCATCTTCTTCTCCCATATTTATAGCCAAGGGTTTTTCTTAAGATTAAACCAAGCATATCACACTTGGTTTGATCTTAAACTATGGAAATTAATGGCTTCTCTAGATTTTTCTTCCTCCTCTTTTCTTCCATTTTCCTTGATTTTTCTCAAGATATTTTCCTCTTCTTTCTTCCTTCTTATACCGACCTAACTAGCTCACTTCTCTCTCTATTTTTCTAGATTATTCTTCCTCGAATTAATCTCCCAAACTCAATTTAATTAGTCCCTCAAATTATAATAATTTTACACTTTAGTCCCTAAACTTTTAATTCTTACAATCGACGCCTCCAATTTCAGCCCATAACCTCACAATTTCCCACAATATGGCCCTCATTCTAGTCCTTTTCTAGAGTTATTATGGTTCCCAATGTTTTCAAATTATTTAATTTAGTGATCCAAACTTTTAATTGTTTTGATTACACCCCTAGGTTAATGCATGATAATAACAATTAATATTACAAACCTCTAATTCACACTTTAATTAATTTCTTTACCTTCTAATTAATTCATTTATCTTTCATAATAATTATATTTGCATTTATTTATTCTTCATTCAAGCATAATTTACTAACCTTTACTTTAAATAATATTCATTTATTAATTAAATAAATAATTTTTACAAATATATTTAATTTTATGGAGGGGAGGATGTAATATCTTCAATAAAAAACCCTCCTTAATGTAAATATGTTGTAAGGATGTTTTGTTTAATTGATAAATGAATATTTAGATAAAGTGAGGAATGAAATTCTATATTTGTATTAAGAATAAATTAAATACAAGTATGAATATTATGAAAGGTGAATAGATTAATTAAAGGTTGAATTAGAGGTTTATAATATTAATTGATATGGTTATGTGTTAACCTTGAGTGAAATTACAAAATCGTAAGGGTCTAATTAAAACAATTAAAAGTTTGGGTCCTTAAATAAAATAATTAAAAAAACTTTGAGGACCATAATCACTCTAGGAAAGGTCTAGAATAAGGGTTAGATTGTGAAAATTTGTGAAGTTACGAATTGAAATTGGAGGGGTCGATTGCAAGAATTAAAATATTAGAGACTAAAGTGTAAAGTGCTAGTGTTTTACGGGATGAATTAAATGATTTTAAGGAGATCATTCCAGCACCTATTAGGCTAGAAAATGATGAAGAAAATTTCTTCCTAAAGTCGGCATAGAGAGGGAAGAAAAAGGAAGAGAAAAATGAAGCAAAAATCTAAGGAAAATGGAGAAAAATCAAGAAAAATCAAGAGAAGCCAATAATTGCCATGGTTTAAGATCAAACAAGTGTGATACACTTGGCTTAATCTTAAGGAAAAATATTGGCTATGAGTTAAAAGTTTAGGGACTAAAGAGTAAAGTGCTAGGGTTTTGAGGAAAAATTAAATGATTTTGAGGAGATCATTCGAGCACATATTAGGCTGGAAAATCTGAAAGACAATATCTTCCTAAAGTCGACACAGAAAGCGAAGAAAAGGAAAATAAAAATGAAGCAAAAATCTAAGGAACAAGAAGAAAAATCAAGAGAAGCCACTAATTGCCACGGTTTAAGATGACTAAATGAAGAAAAATCAAGAGAAGCCATTAATTGCCATGGTTTAAGATCAAACAAAGTGTGATACACTTGGCTCAATCTTAAGGGAAAATATTGGCTATCAATATGGAAAAAAAGATGGAATAGAGGTTAGAAAATTTAGATGTTCAAGGTTGACCAAAGAGAGAATAAGCAAAACCAAGAGGAAAATCCCTAAACCAACACACTAAACCACCATAGACATCCTTGAAACACCTAAAATAACCTTAAAATCAGTTTAGAAGATCAACCAAAGGAGGAGGAAATGTAACCCCCATGAAAATCTTTAATAATACATATATATATTCTGAAATATTCATGTAAATATACATTATGTACGAGTGTAATTGGAAGTGTCATTTTAACTATTTGATGATGATGGTTAATTAGTACTTATGTGAGAATTTTGGGATGAAGTTTCAAACAAATTAATTAATTACCACTTGTTATATATTAAGTACTTGGGACATAGTATACAAAGGAAATAGGGGTGTGTATAAAATTTTGAGAATATAGGAATATTTTCCTTGGAAAACATCGAATAGAAGGGAAGGGAATTTTCGAGTTTAGAGGGGGAATTTATGAAAATCTATGCGGGAAATCTATTAATTACTTGAAGCTAAGTTAATTAGAGTATTTAATTAGTCTAATCCTTTAGTTAGGACACCTAATCCATTTCATTAAATGCAAGAGAGCCAGCTCACCCAACTTGCACACAAACCCCCACCTTCGACATGACTCACTAAATTACTTTACACTTTGCTTAATTAATTCAAGACACATATAGACCTATTTAATGCAAGGAAATGGAAGACACATATATATAGAGAAAGAGAGGGAATGACAAACATTTTGGAAAAACTAGTAGCCGCCAAAGGATAGAAGAAAAACCAAGTGTGAGGAAGAGAAAAGCGAAAAAGAAAGAGAGAAAAGAGAGGAAAGAAAGAGAGAAGGGAAAAGAAAGGAAAAAGGGAAGAAAAGCGTTCCTAACCTCATCCAAACTAGGTAAGTGGGTTTTTGTTTATGTCATTATTTGATCCTTCCATGAAAATTGATGTACTTGCTTAAGCTTCCAATTATATTGTGTGGTATTGATGTGTTGGCCTTGTTATGCTTGGTTGGTATAGGATTGTTTGTTATTATGGAATATCTATGTAAGTAAGTTTCTTTAATGCTTCATGTCATTCAATGGATGTTATTGTAATTGATTAAGTGGTGAATAGGTGGTGAGGTGTTTGTTGGCTTAGTTGTGTTGGTTAGGTTGTGTGGTTGATCAAAACATGATGGGCGAGCTTAGAACTTATCTAGCCATGAATAAATGGAGTAGGAAGGAAAGAAAAATAAAATTTTAGAGTTTTCTTGAGCAAACGTGAAGTCGGAGAGTTACACGACCTCTCACATGGGTGTGGCTTTTCTCGTGTAATTAAGAAATGCATTTTTCTTGAAGTTAGAGAGTTACACGGCATCCCACATGGGAGTGTCTTTCCCCGTGTAATGAAGAAATGCATTTTTCTTGAAGTCGGAGAGTACATGGCCTCTAACACGAGCGTGTCTTTTCCCGTGTAATTAAGAAATGCATTTTTTTTAAGTCGGAGAGTTACACGGCCTCCCACACGAGCGTGTCTTTTCCCGTGTAATTAAGAAATGCATTTTCTTTCAAGTCGGAGAGTTACATGGCCTCCCACATGAGCATGTCTTTTTCCATGTAATGAAGAAAGGCATTTTTCTTGAAGTCGGAGAGTTACACGACCTATCACACGAGCGTGTCTTTTCTCGTGTAATTCATCGGTTACTCGAAATTCATCCCTTTTACTTCATACTTACTCAATTTTCATTCCTTTTCACCAAGATAACATAATTAATGGTCAATTAGGCTCAAATAGATATAAAATGAAAATAGAAAAATATACCTTAAAATGAGTGAAAATGGGTTCAAATGCTAATAATTTTCGAGTCATAGTGGAACAAATTAATGATTAGAATTATGATAGGAAACAAAAGGAAAGTACCCACATACACAATTAGACTTATAGCTAAATCAATACCATTCGTCGATTTTCAATTCTAATAAAGGGGAACATGATGATAAGAGGTATGAGCATTCTTGAAGCTGTGTGTGGGTTATACCTATGAAAATATATGAAATCGGATCCTGTATAGGTTGGATATGTTTAATATGGTATACATAACATCCGGTGCATCATGTGCATTATGGGGCAAATGAAGAAAAATCAATTGAATGAGAATTGGTTTACATGATTAGGTTCGGTAATCTAACGGAAAAAAATGGGTATTAGCGAGTCCAGTTGTGTGCGTACTCTAAGTCTGTGTGCTCGCACTGTTAAGTGATGCATTCCCGCTAATAGTGGCTACAATGAGGGATAATTCGTTGTAGCAGAAGGTGATTTGATAATCACTTAGATTAAAAATAAAGTAGACTAGCTAATACCTAGGGTACCCAAAATTAAAATTGATGAGTATAGTGGGAAGTCAAAAAGCATTGCATATCATGTGCATCACCCCACTTACTAAGCTTCGGCTCACTCCGTCATTATTTCTATGATGTAACAAGAAGAGGATAAAATAGTAAGGATGCGATCGGTTCCTCCTAAGAGGCTCATGTGTAACACAAGAAGCTCGAAACAAGTTTTGTCCGTAATTTGGAGGTATGGAATCTGTACGTAATCAATCGCTAATTGTAATATTTTGTTACTCGTAATTAGTTATGCCATGTAAAATTTTCTATATGTAGCCTTGTTATGTAAGGTGTTGTTAATTTCTTAAGTACATCGTACGAGACATGATTAGGGTTTAGGTAGTGTCGGTGTGACGCGCCTTGCCTAGTCACTTCTATTTAGGTGATAGTCGGTGGACTAAGGTCGGGGTGTCCGATGTGCCCATAAGTGTATTAGAAATTAATAGGCAAATTACTCGTAAGTGCACGAGGTGATTGCGGTACAATTGAGTTAACCAAGGTCGTATTCTCAAAGAGATGTAATTGACATAAAATAATTCAATTCCAATTGCAAACAATGACAATGAAATAAAATTCTAAACACTCTAGACCAATTTGCGTTTGATGATTATGAATTAAATTGAGAACATAAAACAACTACAGAAGTAATCGTAACGAAGCTGGAAATAAAGATCAAAGTGAGAGAATTCTTGAGAATATAACTTCACCGATTAAATCCTATATTTAATCAAAATAACTTAAATGATTATTCATGCAAATCTCTTCACTAAGTTACTTGGATCTCTCATTCATAACCTAGTGTCTATGATTCTTTAGTCTAACATTGAGTTATATTTGATCAATATCAATCCAATATCATAGATATATAATTATTGGCCGGACATTTATATATAAATAATCCCAAAATCATAGATGCAAGACAAGAATAATCAAATTAACCATTCAATTAAACATATTCAAATAACGGATCCATTAATTCTCAAGACAGAAACTAGTTCATAGTTGACGGATAAACATTTACTAAATTAATCACAATAAATTCCATGTCTTCACAATCAAGAATTTAAAGCAATAAAATCGAGTTTAAGAAGAAATTCGATTTTTTTTTTTCGTTGCAATTGAAGTTAATCTCTTTCTAGCATAGGCACCCTCGTTTCCCCCGATCTCCTCTCTCTCTTCAATGGCTATCTATAGAGAACAAAAGCTACCGGAACTCTACTCTCTATTTTTTTGCTCCCCTATCTTTTGGTCCCGCCCGGGATTTTAAATTCGAGAGAGCTGCAAAATATCTTCCTTTAAATCCTCCTCAATCTCTCCCTTTTCCTCTTTATGCATCGATCCTTAAACGTTAATCCCCGAAAATTTGCTCACGGTCATGGGCTTTTCTTCCTTTTGAAACTCACGATCGTGGGCTTTCTTCCCTTTTTCAGCTCACGGGCGTCGGCCTTTTTCTTCTTTTGAAACTCACGGCCGTGAGCTTCCTTCTTGCTTGGATCACAGCTCGTGAGGCCTTCTTCTTCTTTTGAAACTCACGACCGTGAGCTTCCTTCTTGTTGGATCATGATTGTGAGGCCTTCTTCACTTTGGGGAGTCACGGTCGTGACTCTTTTGCTTTTGCTAAGTCACGACCATGACCCAAAAAGTCATGGCCGTGACATTCTCAATCATTTAATTTTTTTCCTTTCGTTTTTACCTTTGAACCTAATTCAAACAAACACTCACAATATATTAAAAACATACTAAAAATAACAATATTGATAACCTAAAAATAATAAAAAAATCACATAAAAACTTACTAAAAACCTAGAATTATTTTATAGAATTTAGTATAAAAACTATTAAAATAATATATAAATAATAAACACAACAATGTTACGAGAAAAAAACTCACTTTGGGCCGAAACTTAAAGGTGGAAGGAGGAAGAAATCCAAGGAGAGAAAGAGTAGGATTGATCAAACTTCAAGTGAAGTAAGTGTAATCTTCACTACACCATAAGAAACCTATGTTATGATGTTCAATTGATGTTTGATTGTTGTTTAAATAAGTATTGTTTTATGGTTTCATTGTTGGAGTTATGATGTTGTTGTGATGATGTGTGAGTTGATTGTTTGGATGGTGAATTGATGACTTTATTGATGAATTAGTATGTTTGGAGTTTGATTGGTTGATTTAGGTGAGATTTTGGTGATGTTAAGGTTGTCTTAACGTCTGACCCTAACCCTAATTGTTAGGAAAAATCATGGTTTAGGAGGTTAATGCATGTAAGGTGTTTGAAGAAATTAAATGTGTTTGTGGTGTTGAATTGAGAAATTGAAGTTTGGTCACCAAGATGAGTATTCTGGCCTAGAGTGGAAGTTTAGGTTGATTGTTTCAATGAACCTAATTGATGTATAAATGATGAATAAAGGTTTGATTAATGGATTAGGGATTATGAATACCCTTGTGTGCCAATAAAAGAGGACATGATAAGAGAAGGATCTGACAAATACTCATAGTGTGCAAAGGAGATGATCTAGTGGATACCCCTAGATGTTTTAAGCGAGGACATGTTAAGAGAAAGATCTAAAAGGTATGTAAAAGAAATGATCTATTGTATACTCTTGAGTTATGAAAAGAGGACACACAAGAGACTAATTTAGTGCATACTTTTGTGAAGAGTATAGAAAAAGGATGTTGCATTATAAAGATGAACACGAATTAGAGGATTCACAAATAGAGGTTTAGAACTATTAATGGTCAATTGTTTAGGACCATTAATGTTAAATGATTGATGATAATTGAAGGATAATAGTGATCGTGATGGAAATTCCAAGGATGGAATTTTTGTAAGGAGGGTAGGATGTAATATCCTCGACTCAAAATCCACCTTAAATATAAATATATTGTAAGAATATTTTATTTAATTAATAAAGAAATATTTATATACTGTGATAAATGGAAGTTTATACTTGTATTAAGGATAAATTAAATACAAGTATGATTATTATGAAAGGTGAATGAATTAATTATAGTGTGAATTAGAGGATTACATTAATAGTTATGATTATGTATAAGCTTAGGAATGTAATTGCAAAACCATAGATGTGTGAATTGATTGTTTGGATTTTGAATTGGTGACTTTGTTGATGAATTATTGTGTTTGGAGTTTGGTTGGTTGATTTGAGTGAGATTTTGGTGATGTTAAGGTTATCTTAACATCTAGTCCTAACCCTAATTGTTAGGGAAAATCATGGTTTTGGAGGTTAATGCATGTAAGTGTTTGAAGAAATGAATTAGATATGTTTTGTGGTGTTGAATTGAAAAATTGAAGTTTGGTCACCAAGATGAGTAATTCGGCCTAGGGTGAAAGTTTAGGTTGATTGTTTTAATTTACCTAATTGATGTATAAATGATGAATAAAGGATTGATTAAGGGATTAGATATGAAAATTTGATGTAAAATGATCAAATGGAATTTAGTATTCCATTAGGTAATATTCGGCCTAAAATGAAGGAAAAAGGGGAAAAGGGTAACTTGAAATTTAATGTTGTTTTTAAGGTTTAGAGGTATGCAATGGCATGGGAAATGGTTAATTGCATGTTGAAAATGATTTGGTTAAGTTGCTTGACTAATTCAACCATAATGCTTTTCTTAAGGAATTATTGATGTTTAAGGTTCAGTTAATGTTTTATGTCATCTTTACTAATCTAGAACTTGTAATTGATTGATTGTTTATGTTAGATGTTCTTTGGATGTTGAATGAGCATGCTTTAGTTTAATTAGTACATGTTATGTTTGAAATGTTGTTTACATGTACTTTAATATGTTAAGCATGTTTGATTTAGGAGATGGTAAAGGAAAGGTAAAGAAATGCATTTCACTCAAATGCATTTACATATCATGACCATGAAAAGGATTTTACTTCAAGGTGTTAAAGGAAAGGAAAAGGAAAAAGGACATGTTTTCAAAGGAAATGGCTAGAAACCTTCAAAAGGAAAAGGAAATGGCATTATTATGCAGGAGGCGTGATCAACCTCTCATGAGGAAAAGGAAAAGAAAAAGGATTCTTTTTGAAAGGGAAGAATGAAGAATGCCATTTACATTTTCCTTTTTGAAAGGAAAGAATGAGGAAAAGAGAAGGTGTCAAGTGCTTTTTGTGAGATTTCACATATTGCATGTTTTAAAAGAGGGTCGATTATATACACAATTGATAGGATGCATTCGAGGAGTAAAATGAATTTCAAAAGGTACAAAAATGGTTTTTAGATGCATCACATGCATTACATGCATAATGAGCACTATATGCATTACACGGATTACATTAACCGAGCAACACTCACCAAGTTTCTTATGGTGTAGGTGATAAAAGGTTAGAAAATGACCATCACCAAGGAGGAAGATCATCTTGCCATATCGTATGCTTAATTATGTAAAATAAGTGAGGAAAATTTTACCTTTGCTTAACTTATTTTTAGATTTGGAAATGGATAGTAGGTTAAGAAATTAATGGTTTGTAAAGGATGAATTATGTGTTTGAGAATTAAATGGTAAGTTTATGTCCTTAGTTGTTTAGTTTGATAGCTTAAGGAATTAATTGGCTACTAAATTAATTGAACTAGACTTAAGGAAATAATATAGTAAGTAATGGAATTAATTTTAGGTTAAATGGAACCATTAATTGAATGGTTAATGGATTTAGAAACTAAAGATCTAATGGTAAGAAGTAAGAAATTAAAATGGTAAGGAATTAATGGTTTTAATGGCTAATGGATTAAATAGAATTTAATAGATAAGGAATAAATGAATTAAATGAAGTAGTTTAATAGGTAATTTTAAATTATTTGGAACCATTGTTCCATAAGCTCAAAAATTATTTTGAATGGCCAATTCTCTAATAAAAGGTCTTATGAATTTATTAAGTGTTCAATTGAATTAATTAATGGAAATTCTAGCCTAAGGAATTTTTATTAAAATAATAGTATTAAATCAAGATTTAATGGTTTAATATAAAATGATTATTTTCTAATTAAATTGATTATATTGTATTTAAATTAGTTTTGAAATGAAAATCATATGGATTTATCCTACTTTATTTTATAGATTATTTGGAAATTGAATATTTCTATTTTAAATAAAATATGAATTTCTAGAAGGAATTTGAGAAAAATAAAACACATAGTACTATTCATTATAATATAAGAAATTTTATTTAAATGGTTAA
>CAWUPB010000449.1:0-34593 GCA_963924115.1 Dovyalis caffra
GACTTAACTTTCTTTTTTTCATAAATTATAGTACGCCACTTCATCAATGAAAACTTTTAGGAATACATAGTCATCGACTATAAACTCCGAATCTTTTCTCCTCTTATCGGCGTAGCTTTTCCATCTACTTTGAGTTTGTTTTCATCCGTTGTCATATCTTATCTACCACTTCGGTCGTTTGCTTGCACCAACACCGGTCCTAGTAACTTTCTTTCCCCTATTTCATCCCGATGCACGGAAGATCTACATCTTTACCTATTCAAAACTTCATAAGGAGTCATCCTAATTAAAGCTTGGTAGCTATTGTTATACGTAAATTCGGCTAAGTGTACATATTTCTCCTATTTTACGGACCGATCCGAACGCATGATTGTAACATATCTTCAAGTATTTGAATCACTCGTTCGGATTGTTTGTTAGTTTACGGATGATAAGTTATGCTAAAGTTTGGCTTCGTGTCCATGATCGTGTGCGGACTCTTTCAAGCTGCGGAGGTGAATCTAGGATCTCGATCGACACAATTGAGATCGAAATCCTAAGTACTCTTATAATTTCATCAATGTACAATGGGCGTACTAGTTCGGATTATAAGTGGTTCGACCAAAAGAAAGTGTGTTGATTTGGTCGGCCTATCCATGATCACCCAAATGGCATCAGACCCTCTTTTCGGTCTTGGTAATCCCATAACAAAATCCATAGTTATATGCTCCCACTTCTATTCGGAATCGCCAATGGTTTTAACATTCCCGAGGGTTTTTGGTGTTTCGTCTTTACCTAGTGACAAAATTGACACCTTTTCATAAAATTAGCTACGTCTTTCTTCCTTCCGAGGCCACCAATAACTTTATCGCAAGTCTCGATAAATCTTCGTGCTTCCCGGATGTATTGAATAGGAAGTTGCGTGTGCTTCTTTCGGTATTTCTTCCTTCACATCCTCTACCAAGGGAACACACATCTTTTCTTTAAATCTAATTACGCCTTTATCATTTATCACAAAATCATATTCCTTTCCAACCTTTATGTTTTTCTTCGATTCATTCGGCTTTTCATCCATTTCTTTGCTCCATTTGAATTTTTTCCTACGAGGTCGATTGGATTAATAAAGGCGAGAAAACGTTCTTATGACCTATCGAAATTATCTCTAGTTTTAGCTTTTATAGATCTCTCACTATCGATGGTTCGGTCACCTACATCGTTGCTTATCGATTTTACGCTTAAAACATTAGCAATAACATTGGCCTTTCTCGGGTGGTAGTTGATTATGCAATCATAGTCTTTCGCTAACTCCAACCACCTTTGTTGCCTCATGTTTAGCTCCTTACGTGTGAAAATATACCGTAAACTCTTATGATCCATGTATATCTCACATTTTACATCCTATAAATAATGTCTTCAAATTTTTAAGGCAAAGACTATTACTGTTAACTCTAAATTGTGTGTTGGATAATTTCGTTCATATTCCTTTAATTTTCATGACGCATAGGCTACTACTTTTCCATTACGCACCAATACTACTCCTAGCCTATTTTTAGAAACGTCACTATACACCATAAAGTTTCTAGCCTCGAACGGAATGATTAGCAATAGGGTCGTGATTAACCTCCATTTCAGCTCTTGGAAGCTCTCCTCACAAGCATCCATCCACTAGAACTTAACACTTTTTTTTATCAAGTTAGTAAGAGGCTCGGCTATGTCAAAGAAGCCCTCCATAAATTTTTCCATGATAACCAACTAGTCTTAAGAAACTTCGTACCTTCATCATGTTCTTTAAAGTAGGTCGAGTTTTGGATAGCCTCTATTTTCTTTAGATCCTTTGCTATACCTTCTTTCGTCACCACGTGACCTAAAAAAGCTATCCGTTCTAGCCAAAATTCACATTTCTTGAATTTGGCATATAGCTGCTTGCTCCATCGGCGTCTATAAGATAGCTCTTAGATGCTCTCTGTGTTCCTCCTTACTTTCAAAATAAACTAGAATATCATCGATAAATACGATGATAAATTTATATAGGAATCCCTTAAAGACTTGATTCATTAAGTCCATAAAGGCGATTGGGGAGTTAGTCCATCCAAACGAGCATTACTATGAACTCATAGTGGGCGTATCTCGTCTCGAACGTCATTTTTCTCACATCTTTCGATCTTACCCTCGGTTGGTGATACCCCGATTGCAAGTCTATCTTCGAGAACACCGTTGCACCTTATAATTGATCACATAGATCATCAATATGGGGTAACAGGTATTTATTTTAGTCATCACCCGATTCAATTCTTGATAATCGATGCATAGCCGTGGACCACCGTCCTTCTTTTTACGAATAATGCTGGGGCTTTCCAAGGTGAGGAACTAGGGCATATGAATCCCTTATCCAATAAGTCTTGTAGTTGTACCTTTAACTTTTTCAACTCAATCGGGGCCATTCTATAGGGAGTCTTCAAAATTGAAGTCGTGCTTAGACTCTAGATCAATCTCAAATTCTATTTTTCTCTGCGAGGTAATGTAGTTAAATTTTTTAGAAAAACATCTAAATACTCCTGGACAACCTCTATGTCTCCCGATTTTGACTCTTGTTCCACTTGATCGTCCACCACATGCGTTAGGTACCCCATACATCCTTTTCGTAGCATCCTTCAAGCTTTCATGGTTGAGATGAGCTGATATGGCTCGAAACTTCGTATCAACATTAAACTTTAATAGCTAATTTCTAGATAGATAAAAAATTACCTTTCTACCTCGACAATCGATAGTGGCACCATGCCTTGTTAGCCAATCCATTCCTAGAATCAAATCAAAATCTTAAAGATCCAATACTATCAAATCGGCCTCTAGACTCTTATCTTCGATCTGCACTTGGACACTCTTTAACTATGCTCGTCGATTTTAAAATTTCTCCGGAGGAACCGCTATGAGATACCTTACGGTTAATATCTCGGGTTTGACACCTAGGCCCTTTACTAATGTTTTTGATATGAATGAATGTGTAGCACCAGAATCAATCAAAACATGAGTAATTAAGCTAAGGATTGAGACATTATCATAAATTACTACTGTATTCCTCCGATCGGCCTTTTCTGCATCATAGTGTATACCCAGTAGGTACCTTTCACGATCCTACTTTACGCACTTGGGGGTAATTGTAAGATACGTGCCTTGGTAAATGGCAATAAAAATGTTAGTGAAAATAAAAAAATAAATAGAAAGAAAAATAATGATCCTTTTATATCATCAAATGAAACAAAATCTATTAAATTACATACATAGTAGGTCCTTACGTCCGATCGACATTCCCCAATATGGAATCTCCCACACCTATTGCATCGAGGTTAATTACTTATTGTCGATCCGAATGATTACTCGGTAGTGGTCTAGGAACCTATGGTGCTAGTCGACTGTCCAGTGAGTTTCCTTGACTACCACTTCGATTAAAATTTCTAGGCGAAACTCGCTTTCTTGGTCCGGATGAAGAGGCTCCCGATTTAAATGCTTGCCTCTTTTGCTATAATTCCTTTACAATCTCCTTCTCATCTTCATCGATATCATTACCTTATCCATCATTTTCGAGAAGGTGTTGGCGGTTGACATACGTACCATGCTTCGTACTTATTGGATTTAACCCTATCAAGAACTAATTTCAGATTTTTATCCCCTGCAATGAATGCGGTGAATCTACACCCTTGTTCAAATTTCTATACATATTTGCCCACCAACATTCCATCTTGTGTTAGTGCTAGGAAATCTTGAATTTTCTTAGTTCTCACGTATGCGGTAAAATATTTATTGTATAAGACTTTCTTAAATCCTTCCTAAGTTAAGGTATGCACGTTTACTATCGGTCATGCGCTCTCCCACCATTACAAGCATCGTTGGTTAGCATAAAGATGGCATATGATACTCACTCATTGTTGGTAAATCGTAAGTATTCGAATATCACCTCCAAAGACTAAATCCATTCCTCCACTATCATTGGGTTAACACATCCATAGAATTCCTAGGGATTCATTATACGAAACCTCTCCACCATATCATTCCTACGGCTGGGGTGACGGAGGTGAAGGTTATTGATGCATAGCCAAGAGCTGTTTCATTTGCTACGCATGGACTTCTTATTATTATTGCATTGCTTGTTATTGTTATTGCATCATGTCCATCATACGATTTAAAGAATCTTATTGATTTCTATTATTATCATTGGAGGTCCCTTCATATCCTGCTCATACTAAATTCTTTCTTGGCATGCTTTAATTTTGTACATGTCATGTTATGCTCAAGTTATCTTTGGTATCGAAATCAACATATAATATAAATCATCCACGTACGTGCGAGATTATATTTATATATATATAGTAAGCATTTCATACAAAACAAGCACTTACAAGTACATCTAACTTATAAAGGTTTTTGTGTGCTATATTTATAATCAAAAAGCGTTCCTATTTGCATTCATAAGGCGCACAATAGGTTTCCCCTAGTAACACCTCTACTGGGTCGGGTTAATATACCGAACACGATGAGGAAAGTAGTACTCCATTCTCCATCGGTCGATCGTATCAGCCGACGTAATGTGTACTATCTCGCGAGCGAGGAGCAAAGGCAAACCCCAATTATACATTAATAGGGTGAGAGTCCGCCTAACTCGTACCGGTAGGAAGGCTCAAATCAAGTTTCGATAAGAATATCGATTGATCAAACTCTCCCGAACCTCATCTAGTAGCTGCTTAATCTCTCGACATGAGAGTCTATCGTAAAATCGGTCGTAAGAAATCTAGACCGCAATGCGGGTCGAAAGTGGCATTAGCAAACACTATTCTATATATCAAGTCGTGTACTCAAATAATATGGGTCACCATGTCCGGGTTCGGGGCCATCGTGAGGTCGTTTAGCTCGACCCGATATGTAGCTAGGGCGGCCCACCGACGGCGTGTCCTAACGACGTGTGGTACACGGAATTACCATGGCATCTACACCAATAATATTAATAGTCGTAAATATTTATAGGATAGGTCTATATGCTAACATGAAGTCATATAATAATCATACACATTCAAAGGGAAAGAATAATTAAATTCTTTCTCGTTGAGTAGTATATAGATCATCGGGCTCATGTGACACTTAGATTTTTACTCGGTTGACTAAACCAAAGCTCGATACCACCATGTGGTGCCCCCTCCCCGGCCCACTTGTTTATTACCCAAAAAGAGAGGCCAAGTGAAGAACATGTCATGTCGACACGATCAAATCTCGACATAATCCCTAATTAGTACGTACTCGTACATTAAGGGCACATTATTTAATGAAACACGTATAGTGCAAATTACATAACATTAACAAATACAACGAAAGAAATTATAAATTATTTATAATATCATTAAAATATCTACCGATATCCCAATCCGAAATTACAATCAAAATAAACTTCGTTACGTTTATGTCACGTATGAGCCCTCTTTAGGAGGAGTCGGCGGCATCCTTGCTACTTTGACCCTTTCATGTCGTAACATGAAAATAACAACGAGGTGAGTCGAAGCTTAGTAAGTGGGGTGATGCACATGATATGCAATGCTTTTAGGACTTCCCCGTCATACTCATAAATTTTAATTTCGAGTACCACTAGGTATTAGCAAGTCTACTCTATTGGTGATTACTTGAATCACATAATGATAACAACAGAATTATTCCTTGTTGTAGCCACTTGTTAGTGGGAATCCATTGCCCAACGAGTGCGAGTCACACGATTAGAGCACACATACGAATTGGAACGCTAATACCTATTTATTCCGGTTAGGTTATCAAACCTAACCATTTAAATCAATTTTCAATCAATTGACTTTTCTCAACCAACCTCACAATGCCCATGATGCACGTGATGTTACGTTTACTATATTAAACGTATCTAACATATACGAGGTTCGGTTTCATATATTTTCATAGGTCTAACCCACACGGGATACCGGGTATTCTCATACCCCTTATCGTAATGTTCACCTCGTTAGAGTTAAATACCAACGAATGGTATTGGTCGAGTCGTGGATCTAATTATGCACATGAATACTTCCCTTTAGTTTTCTTTAATAAATCTCATCGTTAAATCATTCCACACTTGAATTACATAGTTATTAGCATTTGGACTGATTTTCAACATCTTAAGGTATAATGCTACCTTCAGCCCGACTTTAACACTTTTAGGCCGAATTTAGTTCTAAAGTCAAAATCTCGATTTCTTTGGCAAGCTTACCTTTCTAAGTTTAATTTTATTCCTATTTGGACCTAATTGAACCATACTTTTCAAATTAATTTAATGAAACCCAAAACCCCATTTTTCTAAGTTTGGGCCGAATGGGTTTCTTAATTTTACAAGAAATGTTCTTTGGTTTTATATGAAGTTTCTTTTTTGTTCAAAATGACTAATTAAACCTAATTTTTTCACCATTAAAATTTAAGTCCTTAAGTATAAAAAAGGTACCATCTTTCCCATTTTGGCCGAAAGTCACCTTAGGAAAAAAAACCCTAAAGTTTATATCAATCCTAGTTTAGTCCACCAAGGTTTGGTCAAGCCCCAATTCTTTCAATCAAACCTATCAATACACAAACATAGCCATGCACAAGGCTTTCCAAACTTAATAAGCAATATATCAACCATGCCTTACATATTCCATAACAACCAACAATTATATGCCAAGCCATCCAACACAACAACACAACACAACATAATCAAAAGCTTAATCAATTACATAAATTAATATTTAAAAATCAAATAAATGACATAGATAAAAACCCACTTACTCAATTTAGGTTTGTTAAGGATTTCCTTAGCTTTTTCCTTCTTTTTCTTCTTTCTTTCTCTCCTTTCTTTTTCTCTCCTTCTTTTTCATGTTTCTCTCTCTCTCTCAATGATGTTTTTTTCTTCTTTTAGGTGAGCTACGGATTTAATTAAATCAAATGGCTAAATTTCATCTTTTCCTTATATATATACTCCATTTGCCTTCGTTATTTAATATGCCACATGTCCTTAATTAAGTTGTCGAAGTATAAAGTAAAGGGAGACTTTGGAAGGCAAAGTGGAAATTTGGAAGTCAAAGGTGATGATTGTCATCAATTACATTAAATGAAGTGCTTAAGTGTCTACTTAGTTGCTAAAGATGGTCATTAAGCTAACTAAATACTTAGGCTAGTTTAGTTTAAGGGACATACCATTTCTTTTCTAGAAAAATTCAGCCATTCCTCCTCAAGAATTAATTCGGTAATTTCCTTCCCAATAATTCGGCAATTTCCTTCCTAAAACTTTTTCAACATTCCCCACATCGTGAAATACCTTTCTCACTTGTATAATAGGTTACATATATATATATACACACACACACACTAAAGAAAATGCATGGTAATTAGCTAGCTTACCTAAAAATTCATTCCCTAATCCCTCGCATAAACACTAAGCATCATAAAAGCACCAAAACATTAAAATCGCACCCTTGCTTAATGTATTTATGCACAAATATCCTTGTATGTATTTATATGATTAAGGACTTTACATGGGTTACAAGTTGATTCCTTTGTTATTTCATACAATCATGGGACTCTTTTAAGCCTCTTTGAAGTTTCTCTCTTTCTTTCTTAGGTTTTGGGTTTTCTTGCTTTGATTAGTCATTTTTCCTACAAAACCTAAAAATGTCATCTTATTCTTAAACAACATAACATAATACAATAATTACTAGAAACTTCAATATAATAGAACATAAAAATCATGCTAATTATGTACTCATCACCTTGCTAGAAACTAATCTTGATTTATGTATTAAGAGATAAAAGATATGTTTTTTATTTAATACATTGTCAACATATCTAAGAGCCTATTGAGTCACATGCATAAGTTTAAGCATTTACATAATAAAAGAGAAGTAAAGATTTTGGAAAAGCTTTCCAATTTTAAAAGTTTCCTAGTTTGAAAAAAGTTTTCAAAAATGAAAGTTTTCTTTTTTGGAAAATAGTTTCGAATTTGGAAGTCGAGTTCCAAATTTGAAAGTAAGTTACCTAAAAAGAAAATTAGTTTCCTAATTTAAGTTTAAGGATAATTTGAAAAAAAAATCCTAATGTGAACCTCCTAAAAAATATCTAACCCAATTTATTTAGATAGTTTAAATTAATTAATAATTAATTAGACCAAAAGAGCTTGGGAAAATAGTTTTAATTTAAAAATCCGTAATATATTCGATAAAATGATAAACTTGAACCTTATTGGATCATGATCAAGGTTTATCGGGATAAGATCAAAAAGGCCCACATGCATTACAACTCCCGATCCTTTAAGGATTAGAAAGCAACAACCTAGAATCTTTTTTAGACTTGTTGCCGCCCCTTTCTTGTTCATGGAGAAAACAAAGCTACTCTTCTTCTAAACGAAGGAAAGGTACGATAAAGAGAAGGGATTTTTGCTAAGCATATATGGCATTATAGGAAAAAAAAGAGAAAATAGTTTTCTCCCTCCCAAAAATAAGCCAACTTTCTCCCTCTCGATTAGGGTTATCACAAAATATCCCTAATAGATTTTTAAATAAAAAATATTAAATAAATCCAAAAAAGATGAAGCTAGCACTCTATAACTTTTAAGTGCTTCTTGTGTGGGTGTTTGGACTATGTGGATTATTGATCGAGGTCAAAAACTTGGATGAATTTTTTCTACAAAGGCTAAATCGACACTACAAGAGGTAATCCTTTACTCATACTTTAATTCATGTATTTATGATAAGTTAATTCAACGGTTTGATCTTGGAAGCCTTAAATAGAGAAAAAATTATGTTTTATTTTACACCACCATAGGATGCATGATCTTTCATAACATGCTTGGAATGAGAGGCGCCACTTAGCTAATAAGGAAAAACTAGGAAAGCCTAAACATACTAGGCTATAAAGATATTTGGGTAAAGGGTTCGATTACATATAGGGATGATATAACATCACCGTCATCCTATCCTACATAAGGTAGGTTACATTATTTGTGTATGAAAATGAAAATCTGATTTTTCTCTATTATGTTTATATGCCTATTTGAATGAATTTATTTTAGTAAGATGAAATTAAGTAATTCGAATCTAGGTTGATCCGAGGATGATATCAATAATCGGAGGGTAAAGGTAGGAAAAATTGAATTTCAGCTAATCCTTCGCGAACAAAGCCTATACCGATAAATGTGTGAGTTTCTAAATATCGATAGCCTTTTATTAACATGAGCGAGAAGACACTAACAACCTCACTCATATAAGTGGGAAGCCACCGACGACCTTGAGTCATGGGTTTAAGAAGTTACCAATAACTTTATCACATAAGTGAAAAGCGATCGATAACTTCATTTCACTCAAATAAGGAGCGAGATAACTATTTTGAAAGCCATCGATGACTTTATCACTTGAATGAAAAGCCCTCGATGGCTTTTTTTCAAACAAGTAGATAATAAATAAAAGAATTTCAAAGCTCGTTGAAGGTTTTGTCACACAAGTAGAAAACCATAAACGGTTTTATTCGGCAATTCAAAAATTAAATAAAACTAGTTTTGGGAGCTACCGATAGCTCCATCCATATAAGTGGAAAGGCACCGACAGTTTCATTTTGAAAATCAAGCAACAAGCGATGATTGATTAAAAGTCATTGGTAGCTTCAATCACATAAATAGGAAGCCATCGATAACTTTAAGCAAATAGGCAATAAGCAACAATCATAACCATTTATAACGTAACATTTCACAATCATTATTTAAAATAATCTACATAAATTCAAAGTTACCCAAACATCATAAAAATGTCGAGATTTCCTTCTTTAGATCGGTTTACTTCCTTCAATCTTGATGAAGACCGATTATTTTAGTTAGTGGAGGAGGAAACAACTATTTATTGGTGTCAAGAAGAATATTATATAGTGACTCGGATGCTATCGGTTAAGCTGTTAAATGACCAAAATTCCCCCACACATAAGAACACCAAAATACCAATACAATATGAAATTACCAAAATATCCCTAGAAGATGAACATCCATTATCAACTCGTCTATTCAACTTCCAATAGTCCTTCACGTGCATGGACCAATTTGCATTATATAGGAGATCATCATGAGTTCAACGGTGATGTTGGAAGTCGTCGACAACATCGAAAGACGGAGATCAACGGCTAAAAAGTTTTGATTGGATCTCCTTCTCTTCTTGACAATGATTCTAGTAATGATAGGGGATTTCAAGGACATCAATCAACTCATGAAGTCGAGAAGAGTGTTTTTGTAGTGGTTAGGAAGTCCGATTTGGTCTTGATCGGCTAATTTTTCGTAGTTCTTTAAAACGGGTCGAAAATAGATTTTCATTTATTAGGTCATTTTTTGATGACTTTGGCTATGAATTTAAGGGGAACACACTTAGAGGAGTCAACGACCAAGTCCGTGGTGGTGGTAGTTGATGGTTTGGCCGGTATTGAAAGATACAACTAGGTATCCAAATAGGTCGAGTCACGATGATTTTATCTTCGATTTCTTCCTCCTCTAATGTCTTTTACTCCTTTAATTGGTATGGATGGACTAATCTAGTGATGAGCTATCCATGGGTGGTGGTGGATGGAGGAGATATCGATAAGAGGATAGCCAATTAAAGAGAGGAAGTTCGACAAGTCCGGCAGGTAAGTGGGCTAGGGATTCAAGTTTAGTAGTTTCTTAAGAGTCATTCGAGTGGCTTTTTTCTATTTTAGTTTTTTTATTTGGAGGTTTTTTATGGTGGTTTTCATAGTTTTTTGGGTAATTGAGGGTGGTAGGATGTGTGGGCGATGTTGTGGTGGTTAGTTAAATGGAAGGAAGAGGTTGGTATTTGTTTTAATGGAGGATAAAAGCTTGGAAAATGGAAGGATAAGGTGGTTTTATTGGGTTTGGGTGGTGAAAAATCTTAAAAAACAGCTATGGAAGAGAGAACCATTTGTTGGAAAATTTGGGGAGATGTAGGCTTTCTTCGTGTGGAGAGAAAAGTGGGTTTTTATAGGTAGGAATTAGGTTTTTAGGCAAAAATGGATTTTGGTTCTCGATTCCTCCTAATTCATCTAATTAAGCATAATTTGGGTTATTTAAACTTCAATGGCATCCCAAATTACAATTGATTAGGGCCTTTCTTAATTAATTTCATTAAATCATATCCCTTTAAAAAAAAAATTTTAAGGATTTGGTTTTTTTTAATTTTTAATTATTATTTTTTTGATCGGGCTTATTACTGGTTCTCGAACTTTCTTTCTTTCTTTTTTTTTTAATTACGCTAGTTTAAACCATTTATTTAAATTGATTTCTTTCTTCTCTTTTTTTGTATTTTTATTCATTTTATTTTCATTTATCTTATTTTATTATTATTATTATTATAGAATAATAAAAAGAAAATGATGAGGAAGAAATTGGGCACTAACAATAGTTAATGTGTTAATTGTACTTTATGCGATTTATATATGGTTGTAATTAAAATGGTAATTTAGAATACCTTAGATTCATTTGTGTGTTGATATTACTAGTTGAGGATCTCCACAAACGGATTGTGGTGCATATGTTGTGTATTTTGGATTTTTTTTTTTTTTGTGCTAGTGTAATCTCGAGTAATTAGAAAGATGTCCAATTTATAGAAGAGATTATGTCGAAATTTAGTTATATTTTTAGAAAAAAAATGTATTAAACCTATGTTTTAATAGATTTTTACGATAGTGATTAGAGGTATATGTGAAATCAAAGTAATTGAAGTTTTTGAGGTAAAAGAGATGTTTTTTATTTGTTATATTTATTAAACTATAGTTATTTATTTATATTACTTTACAATTATTTTAGTAAATCTAACATGAAATGTACTACTATTTATTTTTTCTTCTTGTAGAACTAATTCATATAGAAGGAAGCCATCGACACACTCGGTTAAAATAGCATAGGAGCGTCGGACATATATATTTTGATACTTATACCCCTCAATCAGACTAACTTTTTTTGTAACTTTTTATTACTTTTAGATACCGAAATGCATATGTATATATTTGATTTCATTTTTTTTATTTTACACAATGATATCTCATCTTATAATTTTGTTTTTAGTTATTTGCTACTTCAATTAAATATTAAACCATAAATTATAAATTATAAAAATTTATATTTTCTTCATTAGCGATGGATCAACAAGTCGACTAACGATAAAAAATAAATAAATAAATTGCTGATTGACAACTACGAAATCCGTCGCTGCATGGCCGACCAATGATGACAAATTCCATCGATAAATTAGTGACGAGATAGTAACTCTTGTCGCTAAAATTGGCAACGGAAGTACTTCATTACGGTGACAACTTGTATGTCACTAATTTTATGACGAGATAGTAACTTCCGTTAGTAAAATTATTGGCGACAAATGTTTAACTACAATCTGATTTCGTCACCGTTGCATCAAAATAATAACAAAATAGGTTTAGTGATAGAATTGTTTGCCACCAAAAGCTTAATTTTTTGTAGTGAGATCCTCTTAGGAATTGCAGGATTAAAGGGTTTCCATAGCATGAGCAACTCTATTGTCATATCGCGTTCCATGATGGGAGGAAGCATTTCTAAATGAAGAAACAAAGTTCACAAATGTCATCAACAAGAAAAAGCAATACTACCTATTTCCCATATAAATAATTTAATAATAGTTCAACATTTTCAATTGGAAATCTGGCAGTTTAGGAATCCATTTATCAAGCAATGCATGCATGATTAATTTTCACTTAAAAAGAAATATTTTTATTATTTAAGTTAATATAACTACCAAGCCAATGTTATAATGTCCAACCATTCTCAAATCTCACTGTTAAAGGATACTTACTACCTGATCATAAATGTGCAAACATCTCCATGAAACTTAAATAGGAAGTAGTTTTTGAAAGTCTAGAATATCCAAACTCTCTAAGTTGAAACTACAAGAATATCTCTGGGTACCTAATTTATATTTTATTAACATTCATTATTTAAAAAAAAAAAAAAGTTAACATACAATGACTAAATTGCACATATTTTATAAAATAAAAATTAAATATTTAAAAAAAAACTATGAGGACCAAAAAACTATAAATAAATAGCCATAGTTTTTTTTAAAAAAGTTTAAAGACCATAAATAAATGTTTTGAAACATTAAAAGACTAAAAATGAAAGATTTTGATAAATTATTTTTAACGGATCAACTAGGTTCATGCTGAGTTTATAAATAATTTCTTAATAGATTTGTACAAATTTTTTTACCCCAACAGTTTCAAAAAAAAATTTTATCTTTCTAAAATATTTGTCTCGTCAAAAAAATTAATATTATACTTTTTAAAATACTCTTATTTTGCAATGGTAAATTAAATTAGATAGATTTTCTCCTTAAATAAAAATTAATATTTTAAGAAAATATTATTAAAAATATTAATATAATATTATAATTAATTAGTTTCTTAAACTTTATGAAAATTTAAAATAGAATATCAATTTGAGATCAGAAGAATAACAAACAGGGTAAAAAATTGAATTAATACACCGAGTGCTTAATTCATTACAAAACACTATCCACGTTTTAGGGCTTTTTTTTTTTTTTTTTTTTTTTGTTGTCAAGAGGTTCATAAGTTTTGGCCTATATAGTAGGAGTAATTATTTTTTTCATTTTATAATAACCCAATAAATAAAAAATGCTCGAATGTGTTATATTAAAAAAAAAATACACAACGATTAAATTATGCATTTTTATATCCTAGGTGCCAGTTGATCATCAATTCCCACATTGATGTTTTACGTGCTTGGTGCGCACCGAAATGTGCTCACCAAAGAAGTTGCTTTGCATGTCATAAAGTCTTGCCACTTGCCATGGAATCCATTAGTGGTGGCGGATCTCTATGAATCTTGAAATCTCATAGTGACATTCTTATTAGCATTAGTATTTAACTAAAACGGGTGAGGAGTTTACAGTTCAAATAAACAATGAATGAACAATAAACTCTCGATACCGTGTACTGCTCATTTCAACAATATTAGTTTTTTTTTTTTTTTTTTTTTACCCTCACACTATACATAGGTTTTTTTTTTTTTTTTAATTTTCACTCTTAGTTTTTTTCTTATTTTTTTTATTTTTACTTTATTTCGTTTTTTTGTAATTTTCACTCTTATTTTTAAATTTTTTCATTTTAATTCCTAAAATTTTAAAATAAAATTTTTAATCCCTAATTGATGCACTATATGTTTTTTATTTTTTTCTTTATTTTTTGTTTTTTTTCATCAATTTTTGTTTTTTTATTTAATTAAGTGTTAAAATTTTTAAAGATCGATTGTTATTTTTTTTCACACAAGCTAATAATTATATAATATATATAGATCAAATGTATATAATTTAAAAATCACTCCCTCACAATTCACTTCTTTTTTTACCCTCACAATGTACTATTCACTCTTAGCTTTTTTTTTTTTTTTTGTAATTCTCACTCTTATTTTTTTCTTTTTTTCTTATTTTTTTTAATTTTCAAACTATTATTATTTGTAATTTTCACTCTTAGTCTTTTTCTCTTTTCTTACGTTTTTCTATGATTTTCAAATTATTTCATTTTGATCCCTAAGATTTTAAAATAAAAATTTTAATCTCTATTTGATGCAAGTACATGTCTTTTTTTTTCTTTTTTTCATCAATTTATGTTTTTATTTAATAGGATGTTAAAATTTTTAAAAATGAATCGTTTTTTTTTTTCACATAAATTGAGGATTATATAATATATATAGATCACATGTATATACTTAAAAAAAAAAAAAAAAAGTCTTCTCATCAACATTAAATATGAATAAAATTTTATTTTTTCAATATTCAATAAGAATAAAATTTTATTTTTTTACTAGTTAATTTTTATGCAAGTCTATACATTGATTATAACTCTATTTTATATATATATTCTTATAAAATAATATATTTTTAAAGTTTTTATTTTTATGGCAATACTTGTTCTCCCCTCGTAATATACTATTCACTCCTTTTTTTTTGTTTTTTGTTTTTTTACCCTAATAATGACTATCAACTCTTGGGGTTTTTTTTTTTTTTTTAATTTTCACTCTTAGTTTTTTTTTCTTAAGTTTTTTTTTTTTTGTAATTTTAAAATTATTTCTTTTTGGTCCTTGAAATTTTAAAATATAAATTTTAATCCCTAGCTGATGCACTACATGTCTTTTCTTTTTCTTTTTTTGATTTTTTCATCAATTTATGTACTTTTCTTATTTGATTGGTTGTTATAATTTTTAAAAATCAATTGTTAATTTTTTTCACAATAATAAATTTTTATTTTTTTATTATATAATATATATAGATCAAATATATGTACTTTAAAAAAATAATCTTCTCGTCAACATTAAAAAATAATAAATTTTTATTTTTTTATTATTTAATTTTTATTCAAGTCTATACATTAATTGTAAATTTATTTTTTGGATATATTCTTATAAAAATATATTTTAAAATTATTAATTAATATTTTAGGTTCAAATTATATATTACAAGTTTTTATTTAGGAATCCCTAAATAAAGAAAAATAAATCAAGTTTTTTTAAGTAGAAATTATATGAAAAAATAGTAATAATTAAATAAAAATTAATAAAAAATTATAAAATTTTGAAATGATTTTATTCTATCTACCCGTTGCGTTGCATGGATAATTTTAAAAATTAATCTTCTCATCAGCATTAAATAAAAATATTTCTTTTCATTTTTTAGTTTTGATAAAAGTCTATTTATTAATTATAACTTTATTTTTAATACAATATTATTAAAAATATATTTTTAAAATTTTTTTAATTTTTTATTAATGTTTTAGTTAAAATTAATCCATAAAGAAGAATTATTTATTTTTTAAGAAAAAAATTTATAAAAAAAATTAGAAAAAATTAATTAAATACGAAATTATAATTAAAAAAATTTAAAATTTTAAAATGATTTTGTTCAAACAAACCTACAACGTAGCACGGGCAACTAGTTAGTATTACTAAAAAAAACTAAAAGAAGTGAGGAGTTTATTATTTATTTATTGTACATATAGACTAAAATCACTGTAGATTCTGACTCAGTATTACTATTTGCTTTTATTGTATACATCTCAATCGTCATTTCTTTTCTATATCTATTGTGGCTTTGTTCCTACCACATGATTTGTCAATAATTTTCTCGTTATTTTACTCTTTCTCCCTCTCAAAGCCTGCCTAATGCCCTTTCTTTTTCCCTTTATTTATGTTTGTGCCGGTCAATGCTCTTTTGAACTTACCTTAATGCCCTCATTTCCAATCCTTTGTTTTTCTACCCTGTTTTGTAGGTTCCATTATTTCTTGCTCAGTATATTTAATGCAACACAATGATGGTGCTACACCCATTTGTTTTAAAAAACTATTATCCTCTCATCTTTTCTCCATTCTCACCCATTTGGATCCTTCTAATAATTCATTTTCGAGTATTAGCAACCGGGTCAACTTCTTTACTCACGTTAATTATACCCAAAGTCCCTCTATTATTAGGGATTGATTAATAATGTCCTTTTACTACTAATATGATTATTAGAGTGTCTTTACAATGTATTCTATTTACAAATAAGTTTTTTTTTTTGTCTAAAATGCTATTAACATTAATTTATTGAATCACAAATTGAAAAGAAAAAATAAAAAGAAATTACCCTAACGAAATTACATTTAAAAAATAAAAAATATGACACATGTCCCATATATAATGAGCCAAGAAAAAATTAAACTATAAGTAGAGAGGTTTATTTGTATTTTTGTATTATTTTTTTTAATTTTTTAAATATTTGAAAAATTAATTTCATTTGGGTTGCCTTGGCCAAGGGCAGGCTTGATCTTTTCTTTCTTTCTTCTCTTCTAACAATTTATTTATTTTTTATTTTTTATGTAATTAGGTGTGAAAATTATAGAAAATATATCGTTATTTTTTTTTTACGTATAATTTGATGATGATGAAATATATATGATTTGTTTCAAGATTTTAGGTTAAACATATATCATATTATATTACTCTTATTGTTTAAAATCTATTTCCTCAATTTACATTTCTTATCGAAGTTCTCATAAATTAATTTTTTTAATTTATTGATATAATTATATTTGTTGAGAAATACAGTTTGTTTTATATATATATATATATTAAAATAAAAATTTAGAACATGATTATCTTATATATTTATATATTATTATAATTTATAAGATGAATTTTTATGATTTTTAAATGTGAGTAGCATAGTTGCATATATATAAGGCTAAAAATGTGTTTTAGATTATTTGACTTAATTTTTTTTAAATATATTTAAATAACCAATTAAAAAAATAAAATTCTCGGGTTTTATCTACTATTTTTTAATATATAGATCAAAATTTATTAGAACTAATTTTGTAGTAGTTTTTATTTCAATCTATTTATTTCAATATATCTCATACAACTTAGGTGATATATATATATACACACACACGCATGCACATACATACGCGCACGACACACACTTGAATTGTTCTTTTTGTTGAAAGTTAACCGTGTATCGCACACATAACGTCAATTATTTATTCTTTTATTCTTTTTCATGTTCTAAAATCAATATTTTTTAAATAAAATAATTGAAAAAAAAGTTTTGAAAAAACCTCCTAATTATTGAAATGTGAATATTATTGATTATTTTGTTAATAAATAATATATAAATTAAATGGTTTCGTTTAACAAGTAGATTCAATTTACATTAATCAATAGAAACAAAACTTCTACCCATACTTGTACCATAGGAATTGTTGATCCTATGTATGTAATGGTTGTCCGACCGCAGACATAACGCGAGTATCTAACTAGTATATAATTAAAAGAATTGAGGCTAATACACAAGTAAATACTATTCATTTGCCTTAATTCACTATTTATAGTATGACACTTTTGTAATTTTTTACAATGGCATTTTTGTAATTTTTATAGCTTTTTAGATATTCATTTTCAAATTTTACACTTCATTCTTTTTGGTCCCTTATGTTTTCAAAATATATTTTTAAAAATATTTTGACATCTCATGTTTTTAACTTAATCCATTTTTGTCTCACATTTTTTTAAAATATATTTTTTGTTCCTCATATTTTTAAAAGATGTATTTGGTTTCTTATGTTTTTAAATTTTATAACAAACATATATATCGGATTATAATTTTTATTGATTAAAATTTAATTTCTTAAATTTATCATTTATTATAAAAATTCTCATCAAATTAATTTTTTATTTTTTATAAATGTTATTTGGTAATAAATATGATTTATCTTTATCTTTGTATGAATTTTTAATATGTTTTTTTAATAAATAATAGAATTAATGTGTTTCTTTACCTTATTCTCTATATAATCAATCTTTTTGGAATAAAATTTTAAATTATTTTTATTACACTCTATAAACTTTAATATTTTAAATAAACCACCTAATAATTCAAATACATGCTGTTATACTTAATATTATTTATTGTTTTATGTGTGTGCGTGTCTATATATCAAATGTACATATTTTTAAAAAGTTTAAAAAGATTCATTAGTTAATTTTTATGTAAATGTCTATAGATTGCGATATATTTCTCCGATATAGCCTTATTCTTATTTAAAATAGAGTTATTTTTTAAAATTTTATCTTTATATTGTTGTACATTTTTATTAAAAAATGAATGAATAAAAAAAATGAATCATGTTTTTTTAACAATAAAATCTACGAAAAACATAAAGAAGCACGAATAAAATACAAATTTTGATAAAAAAATTAGGAAATTAAATAAAATTTTTATCTTTTATTTTTTATTTAATATATATTAGTAGGAAAAAACTAAAAGAACTCATATATTTACTATTCATCTACTATTGTTTTAGATTTAGATTCACTATTCATTGCGTTGCTTGATTTTTTGTTCCTACCTTTTCGTTAATTTCTCTTTTGACACTCAATGGGTTTGAGAAACTTCATTTTTATTGTTGACTAATTCTCTTTTTAATTTTATTTTTGGGCCTTTTTCATCATTTTCTTCTTTTTTTCAAATTGAGCATTTAATGCTCTTGTCTTCTTTCAATTTTTCTCTTCTCATGTTCAACAGGGAAGCCAAATTCACTTGCTATTGATTATAAATTAGTCCATGTTTCTTCGAGAAACAAATTAATTAGTTCATGTGGTTCAAAAGCTTTTTTTTTTTTTTTTTTGTCCTTTTTGCAAGTTTAATATTTTTATTTTTTGTTTTAAGAAATAAAGAATGAAAACAATAAGTAAAAATATGAAAAAAGGGATTTTTTAAAATAAAAAATAAATTATTTGAGGTCAACACTAATTTAAAAAATCTATTTTTCAATTCAAAATAATTAATTCATTCTTTTTTCAAAATGAGAAAAATTAATTTATAATTTAATTTGCAATTCAAGAATTTTTTTCATCATAAATTAAGAAGTAAAATTTATAGAAATCAATTTTATAGTAGTTTTTATTTTAATTTATTAGCTTTAATATATTCCTTACAATTTATATGATTTTTTTTAAAAAAACATATTTATACTATATACTCTGAATCTACTAAATATGATCAAAATATCTCTCTCTCTCTCTCTCTCTCTCTCTCTCTCTCTCTCTCTCTCTCTCTCTCTCTATATATATATATATATATATATATATATATATATGTTTCAGAAATTAATTATGTATTTGAATGCATAACATCATTGGTCACTTTCGTGCAAAAACTAATTTTTTTTTATCCTATTTGCTATTTCGAGTGGTTTTATTTTTGTTTTGAGAAATACGTAATGAATAAATAAATAAATAAAAATATGAGAAAAAATTTTTAAATAAAAAAATAAATTATTCATGGTCAACACTGATTAAAAAAATTAAATAATTTTTTTTGAAGCCAAAAGAATTAATTAATTCATTTTTTCAAAATGAGATGAATTAATTTATAATTTAATTTGCTATTCAAGAATCGCTTTCATCATAAATTAAGAAGTAAAATTTATGAAAACCAATTTTATAATGTGTGTGTGTAAGTTTTGTTGAAAATTAATTAATTATTTAAATACATGATACTAATTATTTGTTATTTTTTATTTTTTATGTTTTAAAATTATTTTTAAGTAAAATAATTGAAATATATATAATTAGTTTTGCTAAAAATTAATTATGTATCCGCACACTTAACAAAAATTATTTGTTATTTATTCTTTTTTATGTTTTAGAATCAATATTTTTTTAAATATAATAATTGAAATAATGTTTTGAAAGAACCTTTCAATTATTCAAATACATCTTTTTATGCCGATATTATTGATTATTTTGTTAATAGATATATACAAATCAAACGATTTTGATCAATAAATAAATTTGATTTATAACAATTACAAAAAATTAGATTTTTATTCGTATTATACCATACGAATTGTTGACTTTACGTATATAATGGTTGTCGGACCGTAACATAACACATGTATCTAACTAATTCCTAACTAATTAAACACCATCCTAATAAATTTTGTCTCCTATTTTATTGTGGTTTATCAATTTTGAATTTATAATATAAAATTACATAATTTGGAGCTAAAGTATAAAAGATTTATCAAATATGATTTAAATTACACAATCTTCATCACATGTAACGAACAATATTCAGATTTGACCTCAAATTTGCTATTAAACTATTTAACTAGCATACGCATCGTATTTTAAATAACACAACACATATGTGAGTTAAACCTCACTTTATACATTCATGCTTTACGTTTTTCACATAGATATGTCTATTGAAGGGTGACAATCTCTCCATGTCAGATTATTTGTCTACTTATAAAAAAGAAAATTAATTAGATATTCGCACTATATTGTAGTTAGACAACCGTTACATATATAGCATTAACGATTCGTATAGTGTGATGTGAATAATAGCCTTGCTTCGGTGATTAACGTAAATTGAATATATATATATATAATGAAATTATTTGATATTTATTTATTTATTTATTTATCAACAAAATAATTAATAATATTAGCATAAATATTTATATTTGAATAATTGGAAGGTTCTTTCAAAAAATTATTTAAATTATTTTATTCAAAAATACAGATTTTAGAATATAAAAAAATAAATAATAAATAATTGGTGTTATGAGTGAATATCTATAATTAATTTCTAACAAACTAATTGTTTACACACACACACACAACATATTCGCAGTATGTAGAATAAATAAAAAAATATAAAAAAGAAAACTATCTAAATTATATGGAATATATATCGAAGTGAATATATTAAAATAAAGCTACTACAAAATTGATTCCAATAAATTTTTTTTATATATATATATATATAATTGATTATTATTTTTTTAAAAAAATTGAGTCAAATTATCTAAAACACACTTATCTCTCTCTCTCTCTCTATATATATATATATATTTCAAAATCTATATATGCCACTATACTACTCTTATTCAAAAATCATAAAAATAATTTATCGTATAAATTATTATAATATATTTTAAAAAATAAAACACTCATGTCTAAAGTTTTATTCCAAAATCCATATATAAAAAAATCACATTTATTAACAAATAAAATTATATTAAAAAAATTAAAAAAAAAAATTTGATGAGAATTTTAATAAGAAACAAATAATTGAAGAAATAAATTTTAAATTATAAAAGTAATATAATTATATATATATATATATATATATATATACTTAGCTGGTGCTCTCTCTTCCTCCCTCCCTCCTCTCTACATTAAAGACCAAAATGTATTAGTAAATAAATATATAGATCGAAATAAAAAATTCAAAAAATCAAGAACCAAAATTTAAAATATAGTATAATTTCATATTAGTGCCCATAAAAGTTCAAAGAAAGCAGGATTTCGTCCGCATTGTAGATGAGTCTGCAACTACAGTGATTAATGTTGAAATTTCTCAATTCTTTTAGTTTTCTTTATAATTCTTTGCAGCAAGTACTATTCAATTTAAACTAAAAAATTAAACTAAATTGAAGATTTTGATTTTGTTTTTGTTAATTTTTTTTCAAATTGCTTTTTTAAAATTAAATTGATCTTTTTTTGGCTTTTTATTTTCAATTTTTTTAAAATTTGATCTCCATAATATATATATATATATATATAAGTGTGTGTCTAGATATTTATCTATAATTTAATGTTAAGAAACCATAAAACTATCTGATTAGTTCAATCCTTTATTTATTTTTTATTGTTAAATAAATTTTAGTAATAATTTATAGATTATATTAAATAAAAATCAAACCAAATTTATTAAAAATAAAATCGAAATGGAATAATCAAGTACTCATCCTATGGCCTTTTGCTTTAATTATTGCTGTTATTAAAATAACAATTCGTATTTTGCTCCGAATATTTGCGATACCCTACAATTTTTTTTCCGCTTTATAGCCGCTGGGCGGCTGTAGGCCTTCCGATGGGGGATCAGCCCCCTCCCCACCCCCTGTTTCTACATTACCCATAGACTTCCCTCCTGTTAAACCGAAAAAAAAACCAAACAACCAGTACCCCTCCTCAAGTTTCTTTAGCAACTGTTGTATCCTCTGCCAAATCAAAGAAACCAAAGTACAATTGAGTTTTGAGAAGTGTGGACATTGCTCCTCGGCAGCGACATCAATGGAAGAAAAGCCAGCAGTGAATTTCTCTTCCACAGAAATCCAACAAGCTGAAAATCTTTTTTGTGAACACTTTGGTAACAAAATTCGCAAAATTCGCAGGTATCAAACCACCCATAAACGTGATCACAGATCACGTTATTCAACACTGAGGTTTAGAGACAGATCCTATAGTAGGTTTATTAGGGCCTAGACATGCCATTATTCGTACATTCTCGGAAGAAGACTTTGCGAAGGCCTAGTCAGTTGAGCATGACGACATTCAATCCTTCCCTTTTCGGTTATTCAATTGGGAACCAGGTTTCTAGCCCAACAAGGAATCCTCCTATGCAGCTGTCTGGATTCGTCTCCCGTACCTTCCAATATCTTTCTTTCCTAAAGGGATTCTGAGGGAGATAGTGAACTCCTTTGGTGTTTTTCTAAAAACGAATGAGAGAACAGCAAATGTGTCTCACTCTATCCATGCACGGGTTTGTGTTGAAGTAGATTTGGCTTCCCAACTTCTTGATGAGGTCTGGATTTCAGTGGGCACGGATAGAACCAAGGGTTTCTAGTAAAAGATCATGTATGAAGTTAACTTATCATATTACAGCTTCTGTCATCTTCGAGGTCACATTCAATCACAGTGCAGAAAAAGAAACTCTCCTACCAATTCCCAAGCTCCTCCGTGAGTCAACAGACTTAAAAACCAACAACCAAGACTACACTCAAGTTACCCGCAGCAAGGTCAGAGGTAAGGACCATGCGTTTGTGGAAAGAAAAGGGATAAAGTTCGGGTGCTGAGGATCACAATATGCCTCTGCCAGCAACAATATCTTTTCACTCTACACTTGTAGTGCAAACTCCTATTTCGGCATCTAATGGGTTTGGTGCATTGCTCATAGATGCTACTGGAACAGCTATAGACTCTCATGAAAGGCAACATGGTGAATTGATCCAACCAAAAAAAATGCTAGAACCAGGTGTGACTTTACAACATATCCAATCTCCCCTTATGGTTTTAGTTACCCAATCTTCTTCGTCCAATGATGGAGAATCTGTGGACGGAGATTCAGAAGGGTTTTTTAGAAAAGAATAGGGCGCTCATGAATAGAAAGTAGCAGTATTTGATACAGCATCTGAGAATGGAGATACAGGGAAAGCAAAGCTGCGTTACTTGTATGGGGGAAGTAACACAGCTACTATCTTAAAGAGTTCAAGCTCTGATCCAGGCCCACTTATGTGTAGAGATGTTTTATTGCCTCCAGCCAAAGAAGGTATGGGGATAATCTCGGTGGCAGATGTGGTACAGAGTACAACACAGGAACAGACAATGGGGTGCATGGATTCAGAATTCAGTTTTCCTGCTCAAGCAGGAGAGATGCAAGATGATAATTTTGAGATCCCAAAGTTCCACCAGAAGAAATAAAAAAAAGTAACATTTGCTGGCACTTCCCTAAGGCGTAGTTTTAGATCCACAAAGGATCAAAATGGTAACACATCCATCTTCACTTCGTAATGAGCTGTATGATATGGAATTCTAGAGGCATCAATTGCCTTGAGAAAATAAATTATCTTAAAGGAATAGTAAGATTACATAAAGTGAATACCCTGGTAATAATTGAACCAAAGTTGCAAGGAGAGAAAATTGCTGAATTAGCTAAACTCTTGAAGTTTAATTTCTGTTTGAATAATAATCCAACTAATACGCATATATGGGTATTATCAAAATCTAATGAGATTGCTCTCCACGGTTCTTGTAGCCAGGCAATTATAATAGAAATAATTGATAATGGCAGCCAGGGAAATTTTCTATTCTCTTGCTTATACGTAGATTGTTACAGAGCTTCTCAATGGGATTTATGGGCCTATTTACTCAATATAAAATCTTTCTCCCCTTGGATGGTGGGTGGGGACTTTAATATCATCACTTCTCCTCTTGAGAAAGCAGGAGGACGGCCTCCTAATTCAGATGCTATGGAGGAATTTAATTAATTTATTCTTCGGGCTGGTTTATTGGACGTTGGTTTCTCTGGTAACATGTTTACATGGAGTAACAATCATGCAGGAGTTACTAGAATATGGGAGCGTCTGGATAGATGTATGGTGAATGTTGCTTTCCAGACAACTATGCCAAGTTTGAAATGCTCACACTTACCTAGATTTTTTTCAGACCATAGTCCTTTAATGTTGTCTTTTGAGGAAAGGAAGCAAACTATGTCCAGATTTACTTTCAAGCAGATGTGGACGCATCATGAAGGTTTCTTGGACATGGTCAAACAACATTGGGGTCATCATGATACACAGAATTCTTTCACGAACTTTCAGTTAAATTTAAAAGTTCTGAGAAGAATTCTTTGCAAATGGAATTGGGAGGTCTATGGCAACATTCACAAGAGAGAAGTAATTCTGCACTCATCGGATGAAGCCATGCAAGAACTAGTGGAGGCTAAAGCAAAATTATCCGTTATGGTTCTACAAGAAGAAATTTTTCTCCGAGAAAAGGCTAGAGTAAACTGGTTACAAGTGGGAGATAGGAATCACTCTTTCTTTCATGCTAGTATTTGCAGTCATCAGCAACGGGGGAAAATTGCTCTCAAAATTAATGGTACAACGTTATGGTTCTACAGGAAGAAATTTTTCTCGGAGAAAAGGCTAGAGTAAACTGCTTCCAAGTGGGAGATAGGAATCACTCTTTCTTTCATGCTAGTATTTGCAGTCATCAGCAACGAGGGAAAATTGCTCTCAAAATTAATGGTACAACGTGCTCTGATGATCTAATAATGGGTAATGGCGCAGTAAATTACTTCCAATAGCTGTAGTAATCCTGTGGACAGTCCAGATGAGCTTTTGGATGTGGTTCCCTCATTAGTGACTGCTCATCAGAATGCCATGCTTGTAGCAGTGCCTTTGGAAGCAGAGATCAAACAAACTGTGTTTGATTTAAATCCCTCTAGTGTCCCGGGGCCAGATGGTTTCACCGCTGTATTTTATCAATCTTGTTAGGATATTATTGCCCCTCAGCTTGTCAAAGCCGTATAGGACATATTCAATGGGGGGACATTCCGATCTCTTTAACGGTAACAACGATGTTGTTAATTCCCAAATGTCAAAATCCGATAGACTACATTGATTTGAGACCAATCAGCTTATGTAATGTCTCATATAAAGTCATTTCTAAAATTTTATCGCAAAGGTTATGTAGGGTACTACCTAGTATCATTTCGGATGAATAATCTGGCTTTGTATAAGGGAGGTTAATTCATGAAAATGTTACTCTAGCATATGAACGTTTTTAGGAAATTGATAGGAAGACAATGGGAGGTGATGTGATTTTCAAGGTAGATATAGCAAAAGCTTATGATAGACTAAAGTGGTCTTTTTTGATTAAGACTATGCAGAAGTTTGGGTTTTCAAAAAATGGTGCTCAATTATTCTCAAATGTCTTAATAATTGTAGATACTCTATACTTCTAAATGGCAAATCCTTTGGTTTTTTTCGTTCGGGGAGAGGTGTTAGACAGGGAGATCCTTTATCACCGGCCTTGTTTATTCTAGCTCGGGATGTGTTGAGTAGAAATTTGATTAATCAAGGGGCTAGGGATCGGATTCTAACATATCGTACGATTCGATCGACTATTAATATGAACCATTTATTTTTTACGGATGATATGTGTCACGAGGTCAAATTTGCGTCACAATTTGAACCCGGTGCGGCAACCTAGTTCCCCTAGACTTTAGCCTTTTTCCTCCCAATTTGCTCTCGTGTTTGCCCTATCGACTATTGTGTTTCACACACCCAAGAGGCTTTCCCCGAAGTCCCGCAAATGATAGGCAACACGCTACAATAGACAAAGAGTGAATCGGAGATTACACACAATATTACGGAAAAACTCCCAACCTTTTATTAACCCGGTAACAAAGGAATACACTTTTATTTCGGTGTCTCTCTCTATCTCTGTCTATATGTCTCTCTCTCGTGTGCAAAGCACATCCCCCTCTCCTTTTTATAACAAAGGATCATTGGAAGTTACATAGGAACCGTTATCTAACCGCTCCCTATAAATGCGGACAGATTGGCTAGATGAAGTAACCGCCAATAACCGCCTCTTTGATAACTCGCTCCTTCGGAACTTCCTTTGGCCTCGCCACCCCACGTACCCTTTAGGCATCCGACCGAGCCCTCTCTCTCGCCTGTCGTGCTCCCACGTAACTTGGACGACCCTCTATCCAAGTCCGGAGTTGTGCCGAACATGAACCCGTTGTTCGCAGCCTCGGCGCGCGCAACCCCGCGCCTACGCCTATCCTCGGCGCAACCCCGCGCCTATCCTTGGCGCGCGCAACACTTGCGCCTGCGCCTATCCTTGGCGCAACCCCGCGTGTAGGACCGTGACAAACCACCCCCACCGTAAAGGTCCGACGCCCTCGTCGGAATCGAAGTGAGGTACTCCCGCACCTTCTCTTCAAATTGCCACAAGTTAGTGTCCTTCTCCCATGAAACCTCCCCATTCTTAGCCCATTTTACTAAGAACTCGTTCGTCGGTTCTTCTTGTGTTGACCAAGTCGACGATAATCCGAATCTTGACAATCCCATCATCAAACCGCTTTCGAACCACTAGGGGAGCTCTTTTTGACTTGTTTCTTTCCGAGTCCTCCCGGTCTTCGTGGTAAGGCTTCAATTAGCTCACATGAAATGTAGGGTGGAGCATTAAGTGTTCGAGCAAAACCAGCCTATAAGACACAGCTCCCACCTTTTCTCTCGATTTCGAAAGGTCCTTCATATTTTGGAATAAGCCCCCGCCGCACCAATCCGTCGTTGATTTTCTTCCAAATTTGAGGTGTCAATTTGAGCAACACCTTGTCACCCATATCAAACTCTAAGTGGTCTCCTTTTCAAGTCAAGCATACTTCTTCACTCGCTTGCCGGCCTTCCGCAAGCTATCTTGGGCTCGAGCCAACAACTCCTCGCCTCTCCAACGCAAATTGGTATGCTACCGGACTTTTCCCACCGCATTTCGTACCGAGATCTCTAGGGGAGTTTGGGGTCGCATCCCTAGCACCAACTCAAACGGACTTGCCTCTGTCGCGGATGACTTGTGGAGGTTGTAGCAAACCGAGCACTATCCAAGCAACTTTAGCCAATTTCGTTGTCTTCGTTGTCACATAATGCCGCAGTACTCCTCCAATAAAGCATTAATCCTCTCCGTCCGCCCATCAGCTTGTGGATAATTGGCGATGGAGAACTTCAACTCGCGTCCCCATCATATTAAACAAGGTTGTCCAGAATCGACCGATGAAACGTGCATCACGATCGCCGACGATGTCCGATGGCACCTCAAAGTACTTCACCACATTTTGGTAGAACATCCCAACGAGCCACATCCGCCGTGCAACCGAGGGAGCGGCAACAAATATCGCATATTTAGTGAATCCGTCCACGACCACCATTACCGCATTCATGTTGTCTACCTTTGGAAAACCCACGATAAAATCCATCGAAACCGACACCCAAGGTTTCTCCGGAATCGGCAACGGCCGAAGCAACCCCGCCTCACGCCGTCGTGAAGTCTTGTCTTGCCGGCACACTAGACAAGTCTTCACAAATAACTCCACATCCTCATCCATCTTTGGCCAATAATAAGTCCGGGACAACAAGGCCAGCATCCTCTCCCTTCCTGGATGTCCCGCCCACTCGCGGATCATGTGTCTCCGACATCAAGAATTTTCGCGAGCTTCCCTTTGGCACAAAGATTCGACCCCCTTTCGCATATAGGAGATCATTGTCCAGCCAATATCTCCGCACTATCCCTTCTCGTACAAGACCGGCCAACTTCTTGTATGATTCATCCTCCTTAGCGACTTGGTGAAGTCGTTCGATCATGTCCGACTCCACTCGTACAAGAGAAAAAGGATAGCAAGCACCTCACGCCCGCTTAGTGCATCGGCAACTTGATTATGTCGTCCCGGCTTGTGCTCCCACACAAAGTTATACTCGCCTAGAAACTCTTGCCACCGAGCTTGCCTCCGAGATAGCTTCTTCGCGTCTTAAAGAAAGTGTTGGCCACATTATCTCGTCTTCACTATGAATCTCGACCCTAACGGATATACTCGCAACACACCCAAGCAATGGACTACCGCCGTCATTTTCTTTTCATGTGTCGAATATTTCTGTTCGCCTCATTAAGCTTCCGACTTTCAAATGCAACCGGATGACCCTCCCGTACCAGCAGTCCCCCAATGGCCCTATCCGAAGCATCGATATGCACTTCGAAAGGCCTCTCAAAGTCCAAGCAGCCTCAACACCGGGGCCGACGTAACAGCCTCTCTTCGGCTTGTCGAATGCTCGTTGGCACTCGTCGACCCAATTCCACCGTTTGTCCTTCTTTAACAAATCGACAGCAGGAGCCGCCACTTTGCTATATCCCTCAATAAACCGACGATAGTAGTTTGCCAGCCTCAAAATGACCGTAACCCGTACACCGATTTAGGGGCCTCCCACTCTAGGATAGCTTGCACCTTCCTTGGATCCATCCTCACTTGACCCTCACTCACCAAATGACCCAAGAACATGATCTCGGCCCGTGCGAATTCACACTTTTCCCTCTTTACAAATAGCCGATGTTCCCTAAGTTTCTTTAAAACATCCGACAAATGCACTACATGATCATTCAAGTTCCTACCGTAAACCACAATATCATCCGAGATAGACCACAACACAATTATCTAGGAACTCATATAAGCACATCATTCATCAAGTTACAAAATGTAGTCGGAGCATTGGTTAGGCCAAATGGCATAACCAAAAACTCGTATGAACCATACCTCGTCACACAAGTTGTCTTGTGCTCATCCCCTCGGCAATCCTCACTTGCCAATAGCCGGACCTCAAATCTAGCTTCGTGAAGACAGCAGCTCCACACAACCCGTCCATCAAATCCCGCATCAACGGTATCGGATATTTGTTCTTTATCGTCACCTTGTTCGAGTGCACGATAATCCACACACATTCGAAGACTTCCATCCGCCTTCTTCCGGAACGTAACGGGAGCACCATAAGGAGCTTTAGATGGCCGAATAAACCCGACGCCTATTAACTCTTCCAACTGTCTTCTCAATTCCCCCAAATCCCTTGGAGACATTCGATAAGGAGGCTCGCGACGGTCGTTGTCGCACCCGACACAAGTTCTATTCTCGTGGTCAATGGCCCTTCTCGGTGGAAGCTTTTTCGGCAACTCCGGAGGCATTACGTCCGAGTATTCCTCCAACAAACTAGCAATGACATCCGTACTCGCTCCATCGGTCCCGAATCCTCCCCCATTGCTACCGCCAAAACCACATCACCACCTTTCTTCAAGGCCTTGTTAATTGCAATGGCCGAAATGATGCTACCGCTCGCGCTTGCCGTTTTCGACCACCGAAGTTTTCTCACACAACACAAAACCGGGACATGTATCATGGGCAATCGAATTCCCCTAGATACGGCATCGACCCTATCTTGGCCTTCTTCAAGAAGTCTAGGCCAAGTATGACGTCAAAGTCATCGAGAGCCACCACTAGCAAGTCTTATCTACCCCGTCATTTATCCAAGCACTATAGACACCTTATACGCAGTCCCCTTGATCCGCCGTGCCTTGGCATTCACTACCTTCATTGTTGTGTGGTCGTTGCTCACCCATAGACCCAACTGCATCATCAACCTATCGACAACAAAAGTGTTCGTAGCACTGAATCCAACATGGTCATGATCTCCCGATCATTCACTCGATTTTCACATACATCAATGTATCCGAAGCACCCAACTTCCCTTGTCGCAAGGCATCCAACCGCACCAAGTCGATGCTGACAAGGCTGAATTCGTCCACCGAATCCTCTTTCGTAATCGGACAATTCAACACACGCATTGGGTTAACGTGTGTGACTATTTCCTCTTGCTCACTCGTCATTGACCGAATGGCATTCAACTTCTCCCTTTTCGGACATTCTCGGGCATAATGAGATCCCCCACATATGAAACGTACTCGTATTCGGCCGAGATTCTTTCGTTGACGCATCAACCCGCTTGCCCTTACCTTTATCATAGGCGAGCTTCAATCCACCCCCACCGAATTTCTTCCTCCGTGGAAATTCCCTCTTACCTTTTGCCTTGGATTTCGAGGGGCCGCCGCAACGGACCCATCTTTCGCCCTCGTCTTAAAATCCACCAACCCATCCGCGGCAGCAATCGTCGAAGACGAATCGGTCACCTTCTATCGCCTCAACTCTGTTTGTGCCTGTGGCCGCAAGCCCGATAAAAAGTTGAATAATTTATCCTCCTCGGACATGTTTTCGATATCCGAATGAGAGAACCGAATTCCTTCACATATTCCCTCACCGATTTATCCTGCCTTAAACTTTTCGGATCTTCTCTCGCAAGCCAAGAAGTGTTATTCGGCAGGAATTGTTCCTTCAACTCTTGCTTGAGACGCACCCAAGTATCGATCTTAGGTCGTCCAAGCATTCAAGTCTTACTTAATTCCGGTCCTCCACCACGGCTTTGCATCACCCGTCAAATACATTGCGAGTGATGTCCACCCGTTCGTCGTTCCTAATCTTAGCCACCCCGAAGTACTCGTTCCATATCCCACGTAAAGTTTTTCAATTCCTTGGAACTCCTCGCGCCACCGAATGGCTTAGGATCCGATACCTTCGGCTTGGACGTGCCCCCACCCGTAGGGATAACCGCCATCGCCCTTCTCGCACCGCAATCTCTTCCTCAAGAGCCCGCACTTTGCGACCCATCTCCGTCGCAAGATCCATCGACCGCCAGCGACCCCTTCGCCACTTCCTCGGCACGCTTAAGCCTTTCGTTCATGGAACCCTCTTCATTTTCGACAACGGGACCCAAGACTTCTTAAAGATAAGTGAGTCTTTCTCGTATAATCTCCATCCCAGTACGGCATTAGGCCTCAAAATCCCGACCAATAGAACGAACTTTCGCTTTGATACCACTTGTCACGGGGTCAAATTTGCGTCACAATTTGAACCCAGTGCGGCAGCCTAGCTCCCCTAGACTTCAGCCTTTTTCCTCCCAATTTGCTCTCGTGTTTGCCCTATCGACTATTGTGTTTCACACACCCGAGAGGCTTTCCCCGAAGTCCCGCAAATGATAGGCAACACGCTACAATAGACAAAGAGTGAATCGGAGATTACACACAATATTACGAGAAAACTCCCAACCTTTTATTAACCCGATAACAAAGGAATACACTTTTATTTCGGTGTCTCTCTCTATCTCTCGTCTATATGTCTCTCTCTCGTGTGCAAAGCACATCCCCCTCTCCTTTTTATAACAAAGGATCATTGGAAGTTACATAAGAACTGCTATCTAATCGCTCCCTATAAATCTGGACAGATTGGCTGGAGGAAGTAACTCGCCGATAACCGCCTCTTTGATAACCGCTCCTTCAGTAACTTCCTTTGGCCTCGCCACCCCACGTACCCTTTAGGCATCCGACCGAGCCCTCTCTCTCGGCTTGTCGTGCTCCCACGTAACTTGGACAACCCTCTATCCAAGTCCGGAGTTATGCCGAACATGAACCCGTTGTTCGCAGCCTTGGCGCGCGCAACCCCGCGCCTACGCCTATCCTTGGCGCAACCCCGCGCCTATCCTTGGCGCGCGCAACACTTGCGCCTACGCCTATCCTTGGCGCAACCCCGCGCCTAGGACCGTGACAATATGCTTCTATTTAGCAATTGGTCGAAAAAATCAATTGATAGCCTCGATGAGTCTCCTAAAGAGGTACAGATGCATGCAAGTGGTCAATTGGTGAATACAAGAAAGAGTGGTTTTCTCTGTAGTAAGAAATTGTCGATGAATCGAATTAGATTCCTACAAAGGTGGACAGGGTTTAGCCACATAAAGCCTTCAATTCTCTACTTGGGTATTCCTCTCTTCAAGGGAAGAGCCAAAATCACTTATTTTCAGATGTTGGAAAACAAAATAAATAATAAGCTAGCCGGATGGAAAGGGAAGCTACTCTCTGCAGGAGGTAAATTAACTCCAATTCAATCCGTGCTTTCTTCTATCCCTATATATACAATGGCAGTCCTGCTAGTTTAAAAAAAAAAAAACTATTTTGCGTATTCAAAATCGTATTGCTAGCTTTTTTCAGAATAGTGGAGAGGAAAGAAGGCATCACTGGATTAATTGGGACATTATTACCAAATCATATAACGAGGGAGGCCTTGGGATTAAAAATTTACAAGAGGTACTGCAGGCTATAAAAGGGAGATTGGCTTGGTCTTACTTACAGCACTCCTCCCTTTGGGCACAGTTTGTCAGTTTCAAATATGGTCAGGTGACTTCTCTAGTGACAAGAGAAAAAAAGGGCTCTTTAGTTTGGAGAAGCCTTCTACCTCACATTTTTGTTCTTGAAGATAATTCAGAGTGGTTAGTGAGGAATGGAGCTATAATGATGGAACAGTGGCAGGGCTCTAGGAATGACTTGGGTCAATGGTCAAGTTCAACGGTGAGAGAAGTATTGAATAACTGGAGGGCTTTGGCTGAATTACCCTCAGATGTGAGAGCTTCCATTTGTGCTATTTGCATTCAACCAGATGAGAAGGATCAGATAATCTTCACACAAGCAACTAACGGGAAGTTCAATATGGGTCTATTTAGGAAATGTCTAAGACCCTCTAGTACACAATTTCAATGGTGGAAACAAGTGTGAAATAGATAGATTCTGGTGAAACTTTCGATTCAGTATTGGAAAGTCTTGAAGGGGGTTGTAGCAGTAGAAAGTATGATTAAAAAGAGTGGAGTGGCCTTACCTTCATGCTGCCATTGCTGTAGAAATCCAGACGTAGAGACGATATCTCATTTGTTCATCACAGGAATGGTGGCAAGGTCTGTTTGGGATCACTTTGCTCAGATTATGAACACAGGGCCAAGAAGAATCAGTTTAGAGGGTCTACTAGATGCATGGTTAGAAACTTCGAGTATCCAGAATCAGAAAAGCTTCAATAAAATGGTAATCTTCCACTGCTGTATTTGGGAACTATGAAACGCGAGGAACAACGCACTGTTTGAGGGGGTTTTGATGAACTCTGAAAAGATAATTTTCAGAGTTAACAAATGGCTTCATGATCTGCACACCTGTTTCACGCCAAAAAAAAAACTTAATTTCCATGATCAGTTAAGCATCCAGGTGCTGGGTATTCCTTTGAGCACTCCAGTAGTTTCCAAAGGGAAATGGGTGGTATGGTCCCATCCTCCCGTTAACACTTGTAAACTAAACTGTGATGGATCTTCAAAAGAGGGCGCTTGTTCTGGAGGTGGAGTGGTGAGAGATTGGCGGGGTAATCTAACTTTTGCTTACTCTTCGTTCTATGGGCAAGGGACGACTATGAATGGTGAAGTGTGTGCATTAGTGGAAGGGCTATCACTTTGTAGAGAAAACAATATTCAGGTTAGCTTTGTGGAGGTGGATTCGAAAGTTATTGTCGACTATGTGAATGGTTTTCATCCAACTCCTTGGAGGCTAGCATACCAGATACTTCTGTTATGTGAATGTAAGCTATCTCACATATTTAGATAGGGAAATTTGGTAGCAGATAGTCTAGCTAACCTTGCCTATTCTCACAAATGCCATGAGTTGTACAAAGAGGAAACTGTTATGCCAGCAGCTATCCAGAAGGCGCTAAGAGATGATAGACTTAGCTTGCCCAGATTCTGAAAATGAGAGGGAAGGTACATATAGGCTTCAAAGTCTTTGTGTTTTTCTCATATAGCAAGTATAAAGATTTCCTGCATGGCACTATTTGGACATTGGGTATATATCTTGCATGTTCCACTTACACTTTGTTTAGTTAACTAGTTTTGAGTTTATAGTTTCTTTTCATTATTTTGTAGAACTGTCAATCTGTTGACTCGTCTATATTTTTTTCTGTAAG
>CAWUPB010000457.1:0-64499 GCA_963924115.1 Dovyalis caffra
GTTCATAGTTTTTAAAGAAGATATAGTCCAACTAGACTTGGAATACGTGAAACGCGTATGAGAGCGATAAAACCGACGATACACTCGTAGGCTAGGTCGGGAGCAGCTTGGACCTAGTTCGATGCGAAACGGCCAACGACAAAAGCTCATCGCTCTAAGCCTTGACTTACGAGTTATTTTGGTGAAAAACGATTGTTTGGGATCTCAAAATCAGCCTTCAAAGTTTGTCAAGAAGATACGGCTAACTCGGAGTTGGAATACGTGAAACGACATCGATGTGATCAAAACCGATGAAAAACCGTAAGGCTAGGTTCGAGTCGTTTGGACCTAGTTCTACCGAAAACGGGCCAACGACCAAAACTCATAGCTATAAGCCATGACTTCGAGTTATTTTGGTGAAAAAACGTACTTTGGGCTCTCAAAATATGCCTTTATAGCTTGGTCAAGAATATACGGACCAACTAGACTAGGAATACGTGAAACTGTATCGAGTGTGACAAAAATTGATGGAAAAACCGTCAAGCTAGGTTTGAGTTGTTTGGACCTCAGGTCTATCTTAAACGGGCCAACAACCAAAACTCATAGCTATAAGCCACGACTTATGAGTTATTTTGGTGAAACAATGTAGTTCGGGCCCTTAAAATCAGCCTTTATAGTTTTTTAAGAAGATATGTGCCAATTGGACTTAGAATACGTGAAACTGTATGAGAGCGATAAAACCGACGAAACACTATATGGCTAGGTCGGAGCAGCTTGGACCTAGTTTGATGCGAAACGGCCAACGACAAAAGCTCATCGATCTAAGCCTCGACTTACGAGTTATTTTGGTGAAAAACGATTGTTTGGGATCTCAAAATCAGCCTTCAAAGTTTGTCAAGGAGATACGGCTAACTGGAGTTGGAATACGTGAAACGATATCGCTTGATAAAAACCGATGAAAAAATCGTAAGGCTAGGTTTTAGCCGTTCGACCTAATTCTAACGAAAACGGGCCAACGACCAAAACTCATAGCTATAAGCCATGACTTCGAGTTATTTTGGTGAAAAAACGTACTTTGGGCTCTCAAAATATGCCTTTATAGTTGGTCAAGAATATACGTACCAACTAGACTAGGAATACGTGAAACTGTATGAGTGTGATAAAAAATGATGGAAAAACCGTCATGCTAGGTTTGAACCGTTTGGGCCTAGGTCTATCTAAAATGGGCTAACAACCAAAACTCATAGCTATAAGCCACGACTTATGAGTTATTTTGGTGAAACAATGTAGTTTGGGCCCTTAAAATCAGCCTTCATAGTTTTTTAAGAAGATATGTGCCAATTGGACTTAGAATACGTGAAACGGTATGAGAGCGATAAAAACTAACGAAACACTATAGGGCTAGGTCGGAGCAAGCTTGGACCTAGTTCGATGCGAAACGGGCCAACGACAAAAGCTCATCGATCTAAGCCTTGACTTACGAGTTTTTTGGGTGAAAAACGATTGTTTGGGATCTCAAAATCAGCCTTCATAGTTTGTCAATGAGATACGGCTAACCGGAGTCGGAATACGTGAAACGATATCGCCTTGATAAAAACCGATGAAATAATCGTAAGGCTAGGTTTTAGCCGTTCGGACCTAATTCTACCGAAAACGGCCAACGACCAAAACTCATAGCTATAAGCCATGACTTCGAGTTATTTTGGTGAAAAAACGTACTTTGGGCTCTCAAAATATGCCTTTATAGTTGGTCAAGAATATACGTACCAACTAGACTAGGAATACGTGAAACGGTATGAGTGTGATAAAAAATGATGGAAAAACCGTCGTGCTAGGTTTGAACCGTTTGGGCCTCAGGTCTATCTAAAACGGCTAACAACCAAAACTCATGGCTATAAGCCACGACTTATGAGTTATTTTGATGAAACAATGTAGTTCGGGCCCTTAAAATCAGCCGTTCATAGTTTTTTGAAGATATGTGCCAATTGGACTTAGAATACGTGAAACGGTATGAGAGCGATAAAAACTAACGAAACACTATAGTGGCTAGGTCGGAGCAGCTTGGACCTAGTTCGATGCGAAACGGGCCAACGACAAAAGCTCATCGCTCTAAGCCTCGACTTACGAGTTATTTTGGTGAAAAACGATTGTTCGGGATCTCAAAGTCGCCTTCAAAGTTTGTCAAGTGAGATACGGCTAACCGGAGTTGGAATACGTGAAACGATATCGCCTTGATAAAACCGATGAAATAATCGTAAGGCTAGGTTTTAGCCGTTCGGACCTAATTCTACCGAAAACGGCCAACGACCAAAACTCATAGCTATAAGCCATGACTTCGAGTTATTTTGGTGAAAAAACGTACTTTGGGCTCTCAAAATATGCCTTTATAGTTGGTCAAGAATATACGTACCAACTAGACTAGGAATACGTGAAACTGTATGAGTGTGATAAAAAATGATGGAAAACCGTCAAGCTAGGTTTCAACCGTTTGGGCCTAGTGTCTATCTAAAACGGCTAACAACCAAAACTCATAGCTATAAGCCACGACTTATGAGTTATTTTGGTGAAACAATGTAGTTCGGGCCCTTAAAATCAGCCTTCATAGTTTTTTAAGATATGTGCCAATTGGACTTAGAATACGTGAAACGGTATGAGAGCGATAAAAACTAACGAAACACTATAGTGGCTAGGTCGGAGCAGCTTGGACCTAGTTCGATGCGAAACGGCCAACGACAAAAGCTCATCGCTCTAAGCCTCGACTTACGAGTTATTTTTGTGAAAAACGATTGTTTGGGATCTCAAAATCAGCCTTCAAAGTTTGTCAAGAAGATACGGCTAACCGGAGTCGGAATACGTGAAACGACATCGCGGTGATCAAAACTCGATGAAAAACCGTAAGGCTAGGTTTGAGCCGTTCGGACCTAGTTCTACCGAAAACGGGCCAACGACCACAACTCATAGCTATAAGCCATGACTTATGAGTTATTTTGGTGAAAAAACGTCATTTGGGCTCTCAAAATCTTCCTTCATAGTTTGTCAAGAAGATACGGCCAACTAGAGTTGGAATACGTGAAACAAGATGAGTGTGATAAAAACCGATGGAAAAACTGCAATGCTAGGTTTGAGTTGTTCGGACCTCAGTCTATCCGAAACGGCCAACAACCAAAACTCATAGCTATAAGCCACGACTTATGAGTTATTTTGGTGAAAGAATATAGTTCGGGCCCTCAAAATCAGCCTTCATAGTTTTTTAAGATAAAGTCCTACAGACTTGGAATACGTGAAACTGTATGAGAGTGCTAAAAACCGACGAAACACTTTAGTGGTTAAGTTGGAGCAAGCTTGGACCTAGTTCGATGCGAAACGGCCAACGACAAAAGCTCATCGCTCTAAGCCTCGACTTACGAGTTATTTTGGTGAAAAACGATTGTTTGGGATCTCAAAATCCGCCTTCAAAGTTTGTCAAGAAGATACAGCTAACCGGAGTTGGAATACGTGAAACGACATCGCTGTGATCAAAACCGATAAAAAACCGTAAGGCTAGGTTTGAGCCGTTTGGACCTAGTTCTACCAAAAACGGGCCAACGACCAAAACTCATAGCTATAAGCCATGACTTATGAGTTATTTTGGCGAAGAAACATCGTTTGGGCTCTCAAAATCCGCCTTCATAGTTTGTCAAGAAGATACGGCCAACTAGAGTTGGAATACGTGAAACTGTATGAGTGTGATAAAAACCGATGGAAAACCGTCGTGCTAGGTTTGAGCCGTTCGGACCTCAGTTCTATCCGAAACGGCCAACAACCAAAACTCATAGCTATAAGCCACGACTTATGAGTTATTTTGGTGAAAGAATATAGTTCGGGCCCTCAAAATCGACGTTCATAGTTTTTTAAGAAGATGTGGCCAACCGGACTTGGAATACGTGAAACGGTATGAGAGCAATAAAAACCGACGAAACACTCGTAGGCTAGGTCGGAGCAAGCTTGGACCTAGTTCGATACGAAATGGGCCAACGACAAAAGCTCATCGATCTAAGCCTCGACTTACGAGTTATTTTGGTGAAAAACGATTGTTTGGGATCTCAAAATCAATCTTCTTAGTTTGTCAAGGAGATACGGCTAACTGGAGTTGGAATACGTGAAACGATATCGAGGTGATAAAAACCGATGAAAAACCGTAAGGCTAGGTTTTAGCCGATCGGACCTAATTCTACCGAAAACGGCCAACGACCAAAACTCATAGCTATAAGCCATGACTTCGAGTTATTTTGGTGAAAAAACGTACTTTGGGCTCTCAAAATATGCCTTTATAGTTGGTCAAGAATATACGTACCAACTAGACTAGGAATACGTGAAACGGTATGAGTGTGATAAAAATTGATGGAAAACCGTCGTGCTAGGTTTGAGTCAGTTTGGACCTCAGTCTATTTGAAACGGCCAACAACCAAAACTCATAGCTATAACCCACGACTTATGAGTTATTTTGGTGAAAGAATATAGTTTGGGCCCTCAAAATCGCCGTTCATAGATTTTTAAGAAGATATGGGCCAACCGGACTTGGAATACGTGAAATAGTATGACGAGCGATAAAAACCGATGAAACACTCGTAGGCTAGGTTGGAGCAGCTTGGACCTAGTTCGATGCGAAACGTGCCAACGACAAAAGCTCATCGCTCTAAGCCGTGACTTACGAGTTATTTTGGTGAAAAACGAGTGTTTGGGATCTCAAAATCAGCCTTCAAAGTTTGTCAAGGAGATACGAGCTAACTAGAGTTGGAATACATGAAACGGTATGAGTGTGATAAAAACCGATGGAAAACCGTCAGTGCTAGGTTTGAGCCGTTTGGACCCAGTTCTATCTTAAACGAGCCAACAACCAAAACTCATAGCTATAAGCCACGACTTATGAGTTATTTTGGTGAAAAAATGTAGTTCGGGCCCTTAAAATCACCTTCATAGTTTTTTAAGAAGATATGTGCCAATTGGACTTAGAATACGTGAAACTGTATGAGAGCGATAAAACCGACGAAACACTATAGTGGCTAGGTTGGAACAGCTTGACCTACTTCGATGCGAAACGGCCAACGACAAAAGCTCATCGCTCTAAGCCGTGACTTACATGTTATTTTGGTGAAAAAATGTAGTTTGGGCTCTCAAAATCAGCCTTCATAGTTTGCAAAGAAGGTACGGCTAACCGGAGTTGGAATACGTGAAACGATATCAGTGTGATAAAACCGATGAAAAACCGTAAGGCTAGGTTCGAGCCGTTTGGACCTAGTTCTACCGAAAACGGGCCAACGGCCAAAACTCATAGCTATAAGCCATGACTTATGAGTTATTTTGGTGAAAAAACGTCGTTTGGGCTCTCAAAATCTGCCTTCATAGTTTGTCAAGAAGATACGGCCAACTAGAGTTGGAATACGTGAAACGGTATGAGTGTGATAAAACCGATGGAAAACCGTCGTGCTAGGTTCGAGCCGTTTGGACTCTAGTCTATCTCGAAACGGCCAACAACCAAAACTCATAGCTATTAGCCATGACTTATGAGTTATTTTGGTGAAAGAATATAGTTTGGGCCCTCAAAATCACCTTCACAGCTTCTTAAGAAGATATGGGCCAACCGGACTTGGAATACGTGAAACAAGATGAGAGCGATAAAAACCGACGAAACACCTGTCGGTTAGGTTGGAGCAGCTTGACCTACTTCAATGCGAAACGTGCCAACGACAAAAGCTCATCGCTCTCACTCGTGACTTACGTGTTATTTTGGTGAAAAAATGTAATTTGGGCTCTCAAAATCGGCTTCATAGTTTGTAAAGAAGGTACGGCTAACCGGAGTTGGAATACGTGAAACGATATCAGTGTGGTAAAAACCGATGGAAAACCGTCGTGCTAGGTTTGAGCCGTTTGGACCCAGTGTCTATCCGAAACGGCCAACAACCAAAACTCATAGCTATAAGCCACGACTTATGAGTTATTTTGATGAAAGAATATAGTTCGGGCCCTCAAAATCAGCCGTTCATAGTTTTTTAAGAAGATATGGGCAACTGGACTTGGAATACGTGAAACCGGTATGAGAGCGATAAAAATTGACGAAACACCGTAGGGCTAGGTCGGAGCAAGCTTGGATCTACTTCGATGCGAAACGGGCCAACGACAAAAGCTTATCGATCTAAGCCTTGACTTACGAGTTATTTTGGTGAAAAACGATTGTTTGGGATCTCAAAATCGCCTTCATAGTTTGTCAAGGAGATACGGCTAACTTGAGTTGGAATACGTGAAACGATATCAAGTGTGATCAAAACCGATGAAAAACCGTAAGGCTAGGTTTGAGCCGTTTGGACCTGAGCTTCTACCGAAAACGGCCAACGACCAAAATTCATAGCTATAAGCCATGACTTATGAGTTATTTTGGTGAAAAAACGTCGTTTGGGCTCTCAAAATCTGCCTTCATAGTTTGTCAAGAAGATACGACCCAACTAGAGTTGGAATACGTGAAACTGCATTGAGTGTGATAAAAACCGATGGAAAACCGTCGTGCTAGGTTTGAGCCGTTTGGACTCCAGTCTATCCGAAACGGGCCAACAACCAAAACTCATAGCTATAAGCCACGACTTATGAGTTATTTTGGTGAAAGAATATAGTTTGGGCCCTCAAAATCGCCGTTCATAGTTTTTTAAGAAGATGTGGGCCAACCGGACTTGGAATACGTGAAACGGTATGAGAGCAATAAAAACCGACGAAACACCGTAGGCTAGGTCGGAGCAAGCTTGGACCTAGTTCGATGCGAAATGGGCCAACGACAAAAGCTCATCGATCTAAGCCTTGACTTACGAGTTATTTTGGTGAAAAACGATTGTTTGGGATCTCAAAATCGCCTTCATAAGTTTGTCAACGAGATACGGCTAACCGGAGTCGGAATACGTGAAACGATATCGCTGTGATAAAACCGATGAAAAACCGTAAGGCTAGGTTTGAGTCAGTTTGGACCTAGTTCTACCGAAAACGGGCCAACGACCAAAACTCATAGCTATAAGCCATGACTTATGAGTTATTTTGGCGAAGAAACGTCGTTCGGGCTCTCAAAATCTGCCTTCATAGTTTGTCAAGAAGATACGGCCAACTAGAGTTGGAATACGTGAAACGGTATGAGTGTGATAAAACCGATGGAAAACCGTCGTGCCAGGTTTGAGCCGTTTGGACTCTAGGTCTATCTAAAACGGGCTAACAACCAAAACTCATAGCTATAAGCAACGACTTATGAGTTATTTTGGTGAAAAAATGTAGTTCTGGGCCCTCAAAATCAGCCTTCATAGTTTTTTAAGAAGATATGTGCCAATTGGACTTAGAATACGTGAAACGGTATGAGAGCGATAAAAACCGACGAAACACCGTAGGGCTAGGTCGGAGCAAGCTGGACCTAGTTCGATGCGAAACGGGCCAACGACAAAAGCTCATCGATCTAAGCCTTGACTTATGAGTTATTTTGGTGAAAAACGATTGTTTGGGATCTCAAAATCAGCCTTCAAAGTTTGTCAAGGAGATACGGCTAACCGGAGTTGGAATACGTGAAACGATATCGCTTGATAAAACCGATGAAAAACCGTAAGGCTAGGTTTTAGCTATTCGGACCTATTCTACCGAAAACGGGCCAACGACCAAAACTCATAACTATAAGCCATGACTTCGAGTTATTTTGGTGAAAAAACATACTTTGGGCTCTCAAAATATGCCTTTATAATTTGTCAAGAATATACGGACCAACTAGACTAGGAATACGTGAAACTGAATGAGTGTGATAAAAACCGATGGAAAACCGTCATGCTAGGTTTGAGCCGTTTGGACTCCAGTCTATCTTAAACGGCCAACAACCAAAACTCATAGCTATAAGCCACGACTTATGAGTTATTTTGGTGAAAAAATGTAGTTTCGGGCCCTTAAAATCACCTTCATAGTTTTTTAAGATATGTGCCAATTGGACTTAGAATACGTGAAACGGTATGAGAGCGATAAAAACTCACGAAACACTATAGGGCTAGGTTGGAGCAAGCTTGGACCTACTTCGATGCGAAACGGGCCAACGACAAAAGCTCATCGCTCTAAGCCGTGACTTACGTGTTATTTTGGTGAAAAAATGTAGTTTGGGCTCTCAAAATCAGCCTTCATAGTTTGTCAAGAAGGTACGGCTAACCGGAGTTGGAATACGTGAAACGATATCGCTGTGATAAAAACCGATGAAAAACCGTAAGGCTAGGTTTGAGCCGTTTGGACCTAGTTCTACCGAAAACGGGCTAACGACCAAAACTCATAGCTATAAGCCATGACTTATGAGTTATTTTGGTGAAAAAACGTCGTTTGGGCTCTCAAAATTTGCCTTCATAGTTTGTCAAGAAGATACGGACCAACTAGAGTTGGAATACGTGAAACGGTATGAGTGTGATAAAAACCGATGGAAAACTCGTCAGCTAGGTTTGAGCCGTTTGGACCCAGGTCTATCCGAAACGGCCAACAACCAAAACTCATAGCTATAAGCCACGACTTATGAGTTATTTTGGTGAAAGAATATAGTTTGGGCCCTCAAAATCAGCCTTTCATAGTTTTTTAAGAAGATATGGGCCAACCGGACTTGGAATACGTGAAACGGTATGAGAGCGATAAAAACCGATGAAACACCGTAGGCTAGGTCGGGAGCAAGCTTGGACTTAGTTCGATGCGAAATGGGCCAACGATAAAAGCTCATCGATCTAAGCCTTGACTTATGTGTTATTTTGGTGAAAAACGATTGTTTGGGATCTCAAAATCAGCCTTCAAAGTTTGTCAAGGAGATACGGCTAATCGGAGTAGGAATACGTGAAACGATATCGGTGTGATAAAAACTCGATGAAAAACCGTAAGGCTAGGTTTGAGTTGTTCGGACCTAATTCTACCGAAAACGGCCAACGAGCAAAACTCATAGCTATAAGCCATGACTTCGAGTTGTCTTGGTGAAAAAAGGTATTTTGGGCTCTCAAAATATGCCTTTATAGTTTGTCAAGAAGATACAGGTCAACTAGAGTAGGAATACGTGAAACGGTATGAGTGTGATAAAAACCGATGGAAAACCGTCGGCTAGGTTTGAGCCGTTTGGACCTCGGTATATCCGAAACGGCCAACAACCAAAACTCATAGCTATAAGCCACGACTTATGAGTTATTGTGGTGAAAGAATATAGTTCGGGCCCTCAAAATCAGCCGTTCATAGTTTTTTAAGACGATATGGGCCAACTGGACTTGGAATACGTGAAACGGCATGAGAGCGATAAAACCGACGAAACACCGTAGGGCTAGGTCGGAGCAAGCTTGGACCTACTTCGATGCGAAACGGGCCAACGACAAAAGCTCATCGATCTAAGCCTTGACTTACGAGTTATTTTGGTGAAAAACGATTGTTTGAGATCTCAAAATCAGCCTTCATTGTTTGTCAAGGAGATACGGCTAACCGGAGTTGGAATACGTGAAACGATATCAGTGTGATAAAAAATGATGAAAAAAATGTAAGGCTAGGTTTGAGCCGTTTAGACCTAGTTCTATCGGAATCGGCCAACGGCCAAAACTTATAGCTATAAGCCATGACTTCGAGTTATTTTCGTGAAAAAACGTCGTTTGGGCTCTCAAAATCTTCCTCCATAGTTTGTCAAGAAGATACGGTCAACTAGAGTTGGAATACGTGAAAAGGTATGAGTGTGATAAAACCGATGGAAAAACTATCATGCTAGGTTTGAGCCGTTTGGACCTCAGGTCTATCCGAAACGGCCAACAACCAAAACTAATAGCAATAAGCCACGACTTATGAGTTATTTTGGTGAAAGAATATAGTTTGGGCCTTCAAAATCAGCCTTCATAGTTTCTTAAGATATGGTCCAACCGGACTTAGAATACGTGAAACGGTATGAGAGCGATAAAAACCGACGAAACACCGTAGGGCTAGGTCGGAGCAAGCTTGGACCTAGTTCGATTCGAAACGGGCCAACGACAAAAGCTCATCGATCTAAGCCTTGACTTACGAGTTATTTTGGTGAAAAACGATTGTTCGGGATCTCAAAATCAGCCTTCAAAGTTTGTCAAGGAGATACGGCTAACCGGAGTTGGAATACGTGAAACGATATCGTGTGATAAAAACCGATGAAAAACCGTAAGGCTAGGTTTGAGTTGTTCGGACCTAGTTCTACCGAAAACGGGCCAACGACCAAAACTCATAGCTATAAGCCATGACTTATGAGTTATTTTGGTGAAAAAGCGTCGTTTGGGCTCTCAAAATCCGCCTTCATAGTTTGTCAAGAAGATACGGCCAATTAGATTTGGAATACGTGAAACGGTATGAAGTGTGATAAAAACCGATGGAAAACCGTCGTGCTAGGTTTGAGCCGTTTGGACCTCAGTCTATCCGAAACGGCCAACAACCAAAACTCATAGCTATAAGCCGCGACTTATGAGTTATTTTGGTGAAAGAATATAGTTCGGGCCCTCAAAATCAGCATTCATAGTTTTTTAAGAAGATATGGGCAACCCGGACTTGTAATACGTGAAACGGTATGAGAGCGATAAAACCGACGAAACACCGTAGGGCTACGTCGGAGCAGCTTGGACCTCGTTCGATGCGAAACGGGCCAACGACAAAAGCTCATCGATCTAAGCCTTGACTTACGAGATATTTTGGTGAAAAACGATTGTTTGGGATCTCAAAATCGCCTTCATAGTTTGTCAAGGAGATACGGCTAACCGGAGTTGGAATACGTGAAACGATATCGCTGTGATAAAAACCGATGAAAAACCGTAAGGCTAGGTTTGAGCTATTTGGACCTAATTCTATCGAAAACGGCCAATGACCAAAACTCATAGCTATAAGCCATGACTTATGAGTTATTTTGGTGAAAAAACGTCGTTTGGGTTCTCAAAATCTTCCTTCATAGTTTGTCAAGAAGATACGAGCCAACTAGAGTTGGAATACGTGAAACGGTATGAGTGTGATAAAACCGATGGAAAACCGTCGTGCCAGGTTTGAGCCGTTTGGACTCAGTTCTATCTCGAAACGGCCAACAACCAAAACTCATAGCTATAAGCCACGACTTATGAGTTATTTTGGTGAAAGAATATAGTTTGGGCCCTCAAAATCACCTTTATAGTTTTTTAAGAAGATATGGTCCAACTGGACCGAGAATACATGAAACAAGATGAGAGCGATAAAAACCGAAGAAACACTCGTCGGTTAGGTCGGAGCAAGCTTGGACCTAGTTCGATGCGAAACGGCCAACGACAAAAGCTCATCGATCTAAGCCTCGACTTAGGAGTTATTTTGGTGAAAAACGATTGTTCGGGATCTCAAAATCGCCTTCGTAGTTTATCAACTACATACGTGCTAACCGGAGTCGGAATACGTGAAACGATATCGCTGTGATAAAAATCGATGAAAAACCGTAAGGCTAGGTTCGAGCCGTTTCGGACCTAGTTCTACCAAAAACGGCCAACGACCAAAACTCATAGCTATAAGCCATGACTTCGAGTTATTTTGGTGAAAAAACGTCATTTGGGCTCTCAAAATCGCCTTCATAGTTTGTCAAAAGATACGGCCAACTAGAGTTGGAATACGTGAAACGGTATGAGTGTGATAAAACCGATGGAAAACCGTCGTGCTAGGTTTGAGCTTTTTGGACCTAGGTCTCGTTCGAAACGGCCAACAACCAAAACTCATAGCTATAAGCCACGACTTATAAGCTATTTTGGTGAAAGAATATAGTTCTGGGCCTTCAAAATCAGCCTTCATAGTTTTTTAAGAAGATATGGTCCAACCGGACTTGGAATACGTGAAACGGTATGAGAGCGATAAAACCGACAAAACACCGTAGGGCTAGGTTGGAGCAAGCTTGGACCTAGTTCGATTCGAAACGGGCCAACGACAAAAGCTCATCGATCTAAGCCTCGACTTACGAGTTATTTTGGTGAAAAACGATTGTTTGGGATCTCAAAATCAGCCTTCAAAGTTTGTCAAAGAGATACGGCTAACCGGAGTTGGAATACGTGAAACGATATCAAGTGTGATAAAAACCGATGAAAAACCGTAAGGCTAGGTTTTAGCCGTTTGGACCTAATTCTATCGAAAACGGCAATGACCAAAACTCATAGCTATAAGCCATGACTTATGAGTTATTTTGGTGAAAAAACATCCATCGGGTTCTCAAAATCTTCCTTCATAGTTTGTCAAGAAGATACGGCCAACTAGAGTTGGAATACGTGAAACGGTATGAGAGCGATAAAAACCGACGAAACACCGTAGGCTAGGTCGGAGCAAGCTTGGACCTAGTTCGATGCGTAACGGGCCAACGACAAAAGCTCATCGATTTAAGCCTCGACTTACGAGTTATTTTGGTGAAAAACGATTGTTTAGGATCTCAAAATCAGCCTTCAAAGTTTGTCGATAAGATACGGCTAACCGGAGTTGGAATACGTGAAACGATATCGCTTGATAAAATCGATGAAAAAACTATAAGGCTAGGTTTGAGCTATTCTGGACCTAATTCTATCGAAAACGGCCAATGACCAACACTCATTGCTATAAGCCATGACTTCGAGTTATTTTGGTGAAAAAACGTCGTTCGGGCTCTCAAAATCCGCCTTCATAGTTTGTCAAGAAGATATGGGCCAACTAGAGTCGAGATGATATGGGCAAATTGGACTTAGAATACGTGAAAGTGGTATGAGAGCGATAAAACCGACGAAACACTATTAGGTTAGGTCGGAGCAGCTTGGACCTACTTCGATGCGAAACGGCCAACGACAAAACCTCATCGCTCTAAGCCGTGACTTACGTGTTATTTTGGTTAAAAAATATAGTTCGGGCTCTCAAAATCAGCCTTCATAGTTTGTAAAGTTAAGGTACGGCTAACCGGAGTTGGAATACGTAAAACGATATCGAGGTGATAAAAACTAATCAAAAAACTATAAAGCTATGTTTGAGCCGTTTGGACCTAGTTCTACCGAAAACGGGCCAATGACCAAAACTCATAGCTATAAGCCATGTCTCATGAGTTATTTTGGTGAAAAAACGTCGTTTGGGCTCTCAAAATCTTCCTTCATAGCTTGTCGTTAAGATACGGCCAACTAGAGTTGGAATACGTGAAATGATACGAGTGTGATCAAAACCGATGAAAACCCGTCAAGCTAGGTTTTAGCCAAGTTTGGACCTAGTTCTACCGAAAACGGCCAAAGACCAAAACTCATAGCTATAAGCCATGACTTATGAGTTATTTTCGTGAAAAACGTCGTTCGGGCTCTCAAAAGCTTCCTTCATAGCTTGTCAAGAAGATACGGCCAACTAGAGTCGGAATACGTGAAACGGTATGAGTGTGATAAAAACCGATGGAAAACCGTTAGGCTAAGTTTGAGCCGTTTGGACCTCAGTCTATCCGAAACGGCCAACTACCAAAACTCATAGCTATAAGCCACGACTTATGAGTTATTTTGGTGAAAGAATATAGTTTGGGCCCTCAAAATCAGCCTTCATAGTTTCTTAGAAGATACGGGCCAACTGGACTTGGAATACGTGAAACTGTATGAGAGCGATAAAAACCGATGAAACACCGTAGGCTAGGTCGGAGCAAGCTTGGACCTAGTTCGATGTGAAACAAGCCAACGACAAAAGCTCATCCATCAAAGCCTTGACTTACGAGTTATTTTGGTGAAAAACGATTGTTTGGGATCTCAAAATCGCCTTCATAGTTTGTCAACGAGATACGTGCTAAATGGAGTTGGAATACGTGAAACGATATCAGTGTGATAAAAACCGATGAAAAACCGTACGTGCTAGGTTCGAGCCGTTCGGACCTGAGCTCTACCAAAAATGGGCCAACGACCAAAACTCATAGCTATAAGGCACGACTTATGAGTTATTTTGGTGAAAAAACGTCATTCGGGCTCTCAAAATCCGCCTTCATAGTTTGTCAAGAAGATACGGCCAACTAGAGTTGGAATACGTGAAACTAGCATGAGTGTGATAAAACTCGATGGAAAACCGTCGTGCTAGGTTTGAGCTTTTGGACCTAGGTCCGTTCGAAACGGCCAACAACCAAAACTCATAGCTATAAGCCACGACTTATAAGCTATTTTGGTGAAAGAATATAGTTTCGGGCCTTCAAAATCAGCCTTCATAGTTTTTTAAGAAGATATGGTCCAACCGGACTTGGAATACGTGAAACGGTATGAGAGCGATAAAACCGACAAAACACCGTAGGGCTAGGTCGGAGCAGCTTGGACCTAGTTCGATTCGAAACGGCCAACGACAAAAGCTCATCGATCTAAGCCTTGACTTACGAGTTATTTTGGTGAAAAACGATTGTTTGGGATCTCAAAATCGCCTTCAAAGTTTGTCAAAGAGATACGGCTAACCGGAGTTGGAATACGTGAAACGATATCAATGTGATAAAAACCGATGAAAAACCGTAAGGCTAGGTTTTAGTCGTTTGGACCTAATTCTATCGAAAACGGCAATGACCAAAACTCATAGCTATAAGCCATGACTTATGAGTTATTTTGGTGAAAAAACATCCATCGGGTTCTCAAAATCTTCCTTCATAGTTTGTCAAGAAGATACGGCCAACTAGAGTTGGAATACGTGAAACGGTATGAGAGCGATAAAAACCGACGAAACACCGTAGGCTAGGTCGGAGCAAGCTGGACCTAGTTCGATGCGTAACGGGCCAACGACAAAAGCTCATCGATTTAAGCCTCGACTTACGAGTTATTTTGGTGAAAAACGATTGTTTAGGATCTCAAAATCCGCCTTCAAAGTTTGTCGTTAAGATACGGCTAACCGGAGTTGGAATACGTGAAACGATATCGCTTGATAAAAACCGATGAAAAAACTATAAGGCTAGGTTTCGAGCTATTCGGACCTAATTCTATCGAAAACGGCCAATGACCAACACTCATTGCTATAAGCCATGACTTCGAGTTATTTTGGTGAAAAACGTCGTTCGGGCTCTCAAAATCCGCCTTCATAGTTTGTCAAGAAGATATGGGCCAACTAGAGTCGAGATGATATGGGCAAATTGGACTTAGAATACGTGAAAGTGGTATGAGAGCGATAAAACCGACGAAACACTATTAGGTTAGGTCGGAGCAGCTTGGACCTACTTCGATGCGAAACGGGCCAACGACAAAACCTCATCGCTCTAAGCCGTGACTTACGTGTTATTTTGGTTAAAAAATATAGTTTGGGCTCTCAAAATCGCCTTCATAGTTTGTAAAGTTAAGGTACGGCTAACCGGAGTCGGAATACGTAAAACGATATCGTGGTGATAAAAACTAATCAAAAAACTATAAAGCTATGTTTGAGCCGTTTGGACCTAGTTCTACCGAAAACGGCCAATGACCAAAACTCATAGCTATAAGCCATGTCTCATGAGTTATTTTGGTGAAAAAACGTCGTTTGGGCTCTCAAAATCTTCCTTCATAGTTTGTCAAGAAGATACGGCCAACTAGAGTCGGAATACGTGAAATGATACGAGTGTGATCAAAACCGATGAAAACCCGTCAAGCTAGGTTTTAGCCGTTTGGACCTAGTTCTACCGAAAACGGCCAAAGACCAAAACTCATAGCTATAAGCCATGACTTATGAGTTATTTTCGTGAAAAAACGTCGTTTCGGGCTCTCAAAAGCTTCCTTCATAGTTTGTCAAGAAGATACGGCCAACTAGAGTCGGAATACGTGAAACGGTATGAGTGTGATAAAAACCGATGGAAAACCGTTAGGCTAAGTTTGAGCCGTTTGGACCTCAGTTCTATCCGAAACGGCCAACTACCAAAACTCATAGCTATAAGCCACGACTTATGAGTTATTTTGGTGAAAGAATATAGTTTCGGGCCCTCAAAATCACCTTCATAGTTTCTTAAGATATGGGCCAACCGGACTTGGAATACGTGAAACGGTATGAGAGCGATAAAAACCGATGAAACACCGTAGGCTAGGTCGGAGCAGCTTGGACCTAGTTCGATGTGAAATGTGCCAACGACAAAAGCTCATCCATCAAAGCCTCGACTTACGAGTTATTTTGGTGAAAAACGATTGTTTGGGATCTCAAAATCAGCCTTCATAGCTTGTCAACGAGATACGTGCTAAATGGAGTTGGAATACGTGAAACGATATCGATGTGATAAAAACCGATGAAAAACCGTACTGGCCAGGTTCGAGCCGTTTGGACCTGGGCTTCTACCAAAAATGGGCCAACGACCAAAACTCATAGCTATAAGGCACGACTTATGAGTTATTTTGGTGAAAAAACGTCATTCGGGCTCTCAAAATCCGCCTTCATAGTTTGTCAAGAAGATACGGCCAACTAGAGTCGGAATACGTGAAACGGTATGAGTGTGATAAAAACCGATGGAAAACCGTCGTGCTAGGTTTGAGCTTTTGGACCCAGTTCCGTCCGAAACGGCCAACAACCAAAACTCATAGCTATAAGCCACGACTTATAAGCTATTTTGGTGAAAGAATATAGTTTGGGCCTTCAAAATCAGCCTTCATAGTTTTTTAGAAGATATGGTCCAACCGGACTTGGAATACGTGAAACGGTATGAGAGCGATAAAACCGACAAAACACCGTAGGCTAGGTCGGAGCAAGCTTGGACCTAGTTCGATTCGAAACGGCCAACGACAAAAGCTCATCGATCTAAGCCTTGACTTACGAGTTATTTTGGTGAAAAACGATTGTTCGGGATCTCAAAATCGCCTTCAAAGTTTGTCAAAGAGATACGGCTAACCGGAGTTGGAATACGTGAAACGATATCAAGTGTGATAAAAACCGATGAAAAACCGTAAGGCTAGGTTTTAGCCGTTCTGACCTAATTCTATCGAAAACGGCAATGACCAAAACTCATAGCTATAAGCCATGACTTATGAGTTATTTTGGTGAAAAAACGTCCATCGGGTTCTCAAAATCTTCCTTCATAGTTTGTCAAGAAGATACGGCCAACTAGAGTTGGAATACGTGAAACTAGTATGAGTGTGATAAAAATTGATGGAAAACCGTCAAGCCAGGTTTCGAGCCGTTTGGACTCAGTTCTATCCGAAACGGCCAACTACCAAAACTCATAGCTATAAGCCACGACTTATGAGTTATTTTGGTGAAAAAATGTAGTTTCGGGCTCTTAAAATCAGCCTTCATAGTTTTTTAAGATATGTGCCAATTGGACTTAGAATACGTGAAACGGCATGGGAGCGATAAAAACCGACGAAACACTATGTGGCTAGGTCGGAGCAGCTTGGACCTACTTCGATTCGAAACGGCCAACCGCAAAAGCTCATCGCTCTAAGCCGTGACTTACATGTTATTTTGGTGAAAAAATGTAGTTCGGGCTCTCAAAATCGCCTTCATAGTTTGGAAAGAAGGTACGGCTAACCGGAGTCGGAATACGTGAAACGATATCGCTGTGATAAAAACCGATGAAAAACCGTAAGGCTAGGTTTGAGCCGTTCGGACCTAGTTCTATCGAAAACGGCCAACGACCAAAACTCATAGCTATAAGCCATGACTTATGAGTTATTTTGGTGAAAAAACGTCGTTTGGGCTCTCAAAATCTTCCTTCATAGTTTGTCAAGAAGATACGGCCAACTAGAGTTAGAATACGTGAAACGGTATGAGTGTGATAAAAACCGATGGAAAACCGTCAAAGCTAGTTTGAGCCGTTTGGACCCAGGTCTATCCGAAACGGCCAACAACCAAAACTCATAGCTATAAGCCACGACTTATGAGTTATTTTGGTGAAAGAATATAGTTCTGGGCCCTCAAAATCAGCCTTCATAGTTTTTTAAGAAGATATGGTCCAACCGGACTTGGAATACGTGAAACTAGCATGAGAGCGATAAAACCGATGAAACACCGTAGGCTAGGTCGGAGCAAGCTTGACCTAGTTTGATGCGAAACGGGCCAACGACAAAAGCTCATCGATCAAAGCCTTGACTTACGAGTTATTTTGGTGAAAAACGATTGTTTGGGATCTCAAAATCGCCTTCATAGTTTGTCAACGAGATACGTGCTAAATGGAGTTGGAATACGTGAAACGATATCGTGTGATAAAAACCGATGAAAAACCGTAAGGCTAGGTTTGAGCCGTTTGGACCTAGTTCTACCAAAAACGGCCAACGACCAAAACTCATAGCTATAAGCCATGACTTATGAGTTATTTTGGTGAAAAAACGTCATTCGGGCTCTCAAAATCCGCCATCATAGTTTGTCAAGAAGATACGGCCAACTAGAGTCGGAATACGTGAAACGGTATGAATGTGATAAAACCGATGGAAAACCCGTCGTGCCAGGTTTGAGCCGTTTGGACCTCAGTCTATCCGGAACGGCCAAAAACCAAAACTCATAGCTATAAGCCACGACTTACGAGTTATTTTGGTGAAAGAATATAGTTTGGGCCCTCAAAATTAGCCTTCATAGTTTTTTAAGAACATATGGTCCAACCGGACTTGGAATACGTGAAACGGTATGAGAGCGATAAAAACTAACGAAACGCCGTAGGGCTAGGTTAGAGCAGCTTGGACCTAGTTCGATGCGTAACGGCCAACGACAAAAGCTCATCGATCTAAGCCTTGACTTATGAGTTATTTTGGTGAAAAAATGTGGTTCGAGCCCTCAAAAATCAGCCTTCATAGCTTTTTAAGAAGATACGGGCCAATTCGACTTAGAATACGTGAAGCGTATGAGAGCGATAAAAACCGAAGAAACACCGTCTGGTTAGGTTGAGCAGCTTGGACCTACTTTGATGTGAAACGGCCAACGACAAAAGCTCATCGCTCTAAGCCGTGTCTTACGTGTTATTTTGGTGAAAAAATGTAGTTTGGGCTCTCAAAATCGCCTTCATAGTTTGTAAAGTTAAGGTACGGCTAACCGGAGTCGGAATACGTGAAACGATATCGTTGTGATAAAAATTGATGAAAAACCGTAAGGCTAGGTTTGAGCCGTTTGGACTCAGTTCTATCCGAAACGGCCAACAACCAAAACTCATAGCTATAAGCCACGACTTATGAGTTATTTTGGTGAAAGAATATAGTTTGGGCCCTCAAAATCAGCCTTCATAGTTTCTTAAGAAGATATGGGCGAATTGGACTTGGAATACGTGAAACAAGATGAGAGCGATAAAACCGACGAAACATTTAGTGGCTAGGTCGGAGCAAGCTGGACCTAGTTCGATGCGAAACGGCCAACGACAAAAGCTCATCGATCTAAGCCTTGACTTACGAGTTATTTTGGTGAAAAACGATTGTTTGGGATCTCAAAATCAGCCTTCAAAGTTTGTCAAGCGAGATACGGCTAACCGGAGTTGGAATACGTGAAACGATATCGCTGTGATAAAAACCGATGAAAAAATTGTAAGGCTAGATTTGAGTCAGCTTGGACCTAGCTTCTACCAAAAATCGGCTAACGACCAAAAGTCATAGCTATAAGCCATGACTTATGAGTTATTTTGGTGAAAAAACGTCGTTTGGGCTCTCAAAATCTTCCTTCATAGTTTGCCAAGAAGATACAGTGCCAACTAGAGTCGGAATACATGAAACGGTATGAATGTGATAAAACCGATGGAAAACCCGTCAGCTAGGTTTGAGCCGTTCTGGACTCCAGTTCTATCCGAAACGGGCCAACAACCAAAACTCATAGCTATAAGCCACGACTTATGAGTTACTTTGGTGAAAGAATATAGTTCGGGCCCTCAAAATCAGCCTTCATAGTTTCTTAAGATATGGGCCAACCGGACTTGGAATACGTGAAACGGTATGAGAGCGATAAAAACCGATGAAACACCGTAGGCTAGGTCGAGCAAGCTTGGACCTAGTTCGATGCGAAACGGGCCAACGACAAAAGCTCATCGATCTAAGCCTTGACTTACGAGTTATTTTGGTGAAAAACGATTGTTCGGGATCTCAAAATCAGCCTTCAAAGTTTGTCAAGCGAGATACGGCTAACCGGAGTCGGAATACGTGAAACGATATCGCGGTGATAAAAACCGATGAAAAACCGTAAGGCTAGGTTTGAGCCGTTTAGACCTAGTTCTACCGAAAACGGGCCAATGACCAACACTCATAGCTATAAGTCATGACTTCGAGTTATTTTGGTGAAAAAACGTAGTTTGGGCTCTCAAAATATGCCTTTATAGTTTGTCAAGAAGATATAGGCCAACTAGAGTTGGAATACGTGAAACGGTATGAGTGTGATAAAATCGATGAAAAAACTATAAGGCTAGGTTTGAGCCAGTTTGGACCTAGTTCTACCGAAACGGGCCAACGACCAAAACTCATAGCTATAAGCCATGACTTATGAGTTATTTTGGTGAAAAAACGTCGTTTCGAGCTCTCAAAATCCGCCTTCATAGTTTGTCAAGAAGATACGGCCAACTAGAGTTGGAATACGTGAAACGGTATGAGTGTGATAAAAACCGATGGAAAACCGTCAAGCTAGGTTTCGAGCCGTTCGGACCTCAGTCTATCCGAAACGGCCAACAACCAAAACTCATAGCTATAAGCCACGACTTATGAGTTATTTTGGTGAAAGAATGTAGTTCGGGCCCTTAAAATCAGCCTTCATAGTTTTTTAAGAAGGTATGGTCCAACCGGACTTGGAATACGTGAAACTGTATGAGAGCGATAAAAACCGACGAAACACTTTAGTGGCTAGGTTGGAGCAAGCTTGGACCTAGTTCGATGCGAAACGGCCAATGACAAAAGCTCATCGATCTAAGCCTTGACTTACGAGTTATTTTGGTGAAAAACGATTGTTTGGGATCTCAAAATCGCCTTCAAAGTTTGTCAAGGAGATACGGCTAACCGGAGTCGGAATACGTGAAACGATGTCGTGGTGATAAAACCGATGAAAAAACTATAAGGCTAGATTTGAGTTGTTTGGACCTAGTTCTACCGAAAATGGGCCAACGACCAAAACTCATAGCTATAAGCCATGACTTATGAGTTATTTGGGTGAAAAAACATCGTTTGGGATCTCAAAATCTGCCTTCATAGTTTGTCAAAAAGATACGGGCCAACTAGAGTTGGAATACGTGAAACGGTATGAGTGTGATAAAAACCGATGGAAAACCGTCGGCCAGGTTTGAGCCGTTTGGACCCAGTCTATCCGGAACGGCCAACAACCAAAACTCATAGCTATAAGCCACGACTTATGAGTTATTTTGGTGAAAAAATATGGTTTGGGCCCTTAAAATCAGCCTTCATAGTTTTTTAGAAGATATGTGCCAATTGGGCTTAGAATACGTGAAACTGTATGAGATCGATAAAAACCGACGAAACACCGTGCCGGCTAGGTCGGAGCAAGCTGGACCTACTTCGATGCGAAACGGCCAACGAAAAAGCTCATCGCTCTAAGCCGTGACTTACGAGTTATTTTGGTGAAAAACTCGTTCTTCGGGATCTCAAAATCGCCTTCATAGTTTGTCAATGAGATACGGCTAACCGGAGTTGGAATACGTGAAACGATATCGATGTGATAAAACCGATGAAAAACCGTAAGGCTAGGTTAGAGCCGTTTGGACCTAGGCTCTACCGAAAATGGGCCAACGACCAAAACTCATAGCTATAAGCCATGACTTATGAGTTATTTTGGTGAAAAAACGTCGTTCGGGCTCTCAAAATCGCCTTAATAGTTTGTCAAAAAGATACGGCCAACTAGAGTTGGAATACGTGAAACGGTATGAGTGTGACAAAAACCGATGGAAAACCGTCAGCTAGGTTTGAGTTGTTTGGACCCAGTCTATCCGGAACGGGCCAACAACCAAAACTCATAGCTACGAGCCACGACTTATGAGTTATTTTGGTGAAAGAATATAGTTTGGGCCCTCAAAATCACCTTCATAGTTTTTTAAGAAGATATGGGCCAACCGGACTTGGAATACGTGAAACGGCATGAGAGCGATAAAACCGACAAAACACCGTAGGCTAGGATGGAGCAAGCTGGACCTAGTTCGATTCGAAACGGCCAACGACAAAAGCTCATCGATCTAAGCCTTGACTTACGAGTTATTTTGGTGAAAAACGATTGTTTGGGATCTCAAAATCGCCTTCATAGTTTGTCAACGAGATACGTGCTAAATGGAGTTGGAATACGTGAAACGATATCGTGTGATAAAAACCGATGAAAAACCGTACGGCTAGGTTCGAGCCGTTTGGACCTAGTTCTACCAAAAACGGCCAACGACCAAAACTCATAGCTATAAGGCACGACTTATGAGTTATTTTGGTGAAAAAACGTCATTCGGGCTCTCAAAATCCGCCTTCATAGTTTGTCAAGAAGATACGGCCAACTAGAGTTGGAATACGTGAAACAAGCATGAGTGTGATAAAAACCGATGGAAAAACTATCGTGCTAGGTTTGAGTTGTTTGGACCTAGTGTCCGTTCGAAACGGCCAACAACCAAAACTCATAGCTATAAGCCACGACTTATAAGCTATTTTGGTGAAAGAATATAGTTTGGGCCTTCAAAATCAGCCTTCATAGTTTTTTAAGAAGATATGGGCCAACCGGACTTGGAATACGTGAAACGGTATGAGAGCGATAAAACCGACAAAACACCGTAGGCTAGGTCGGAGCAAGCTTGGACCTAGTTCGATTCGAAACGGCCAACGACAAAAGCTCATCGATCTAAGCCTCGACTTACGAGTTATTTTGGTGAAAAACGATTGTTTGGGATCTCAAAATCGCCTTCATAGTTTGTCAACGAGATACGTGCTAAATGGAGTTGGAATACGTGAAACGATATCGGTGTGATAAAAACCGATGAAAAACCGTACGGCTAGGTTTGAGCCGTTTGGACCTAGTTCTACCAAAAACGGGCCAACGACCAAAACTCATAGCTATAAGGCACGACTTATGAGTTATTTTGGTGAAAGAATATAGTTTGGGCCCTCAAAATCAGCCTTCATAGTTTCTTAAGATATGGGCGAATTGGACTTGGAATACGTGAAACAAGATGAGAGCGATAAAAACCGACGAAACATCAGTAGGCTAGGTCGGAGCAGCTTGGACCTAGTTCGATGCGAAACGGCCAACGACAAAAGCTCATCGATCTAAGCCTTGACTTACGAGTTATTTTGGTGAAAAACGATTGTTTGGGATCTCAAAATCGCCTTCAAAGTTTGTCAAGGAGATACGGCTAACCGGAGTTGGAATACGTGAAACGATATCGTGTGATAAAAACCGATGAAAAAATTATAAGGCTAGATTTGAGTCGTTTGGACCTAGTTCTACCAAAAATCGGCTAACGACCAAAAGTCATAGCTATAAGCCATGACTTATGAGTTATTTTGGTGAAAAAACGTCGTTCGGGCTCTCAAAATCTTCCTTCATAGTTTGCCAAGAAGATACGTGCCAACTAGAGTTGGAATACGTGAAACGGTATGAATGTGATAAAAACCGATGGAAAACCCGTCGTGCCAGGTTTGAGCCGTTTGGACCTCAGGTCTATCCGGAACGGCCAACAACCAAAACTCATAGCTATAAGCCACGACTTATGAGTTATTTTGGTGAAAGAATATAGTTTGGGCCCTCAAAATCAGCCTTCATAGTTTCTTAAGAAGATATGGGCCAACTAGACTTGGAATACGTGAAACGGTATGAGAGCGATAAAAACCGACGAAACGCCGTAGGCTAGGTCGGAGCAGCTGGACCTAGTTCGATGCGTAACGGGCCAACGACAAAAGCTCATCGATCTAAGCCTCGACTTACGAGTTATTTTGGTGAAAAACGATTGTTTGGGATCTCAAAATCGCCTTCAAAGTTTGTCAAGGAGATACGGCTAACTAGAGTTGGAATACGTGAAACGATATCGCTGTGATAAAAACCGATGAAAAACCGTAAGGCTAGGTTTCGAGCCAGTTTGGACCTAATTCTACCGAAAACGGGCCAACGACCAACACTCATAGCTATAAGCCATGACTTCGAGTTATTTTGGTGAAAAAACGTAGTTCGGGCTCTCAAAATATGCCTTTATAGTTTGTCAAAAAGATATAAGCCAACTAGAGTTAGAATACGTGAGATGGTATGAGTGTGGTAAAAACTCGATGAAAAAACTATAAGGCTAGGTTTGAGCCGTTTGGACCTAGTTCTACCTGAAACGGGCCAACGACCAAAACTCATAGCTATAAGCCATGACTTATGAGTTATTTTGGTGAAAAAACGTCGTTTCGAGCTCTCAAAATCCGCCTTCATAGTTTGTCAAGAAGATACGGCCAACTAGAGTTGGAATACGTGAAACGGCATGTAGTGTGATAAAAACCGATGGAAAACCGTCGTGCTAGGTTTGAGCCGTTTGGACTCAGTTCTATCCGAAACGGCCAACAACCAAAACTCATAGCTATAAGCCACGACTTATGAGTTATTTTGGTGAAAAAATATAGTTCGGGCCCTCAAAATCAGCCTTCATTGTTTTTTAAGATATGGTCCAACCGGACTTGGAATACGTGAAACGGTATGAGAGCGATAAAACCGACGAAACACTTGTAGGCTAGGTCGGAGCAAGCTTTAGACCTAGTTCGATGCGAAACGGGCCAACGACAAAAGCTCATCGATCTAAGCCTTGACTTACGAGTTATTTTGGTGAAAAACGATTGTTTGGGATCTCAAAATCGCCTTCATAGTTTGTCAAGGAGATACGGCTAACCGGAGTTGGAATACGTGAAACGATAGCAAGTGTGATAAAAACCGATGAAAAACCGTAAGGCTAGGTTTGAGCCGCTTCGGACCTAGCTTCTACCGAAAACGGCCAACGACCAAAACTCATAGCTATAAGCCATGACTTACGAGTTATTTTGGTGAAAAAACGTCGTTCGGGCTCTCAAAATCTTCCTTCATAGTTTGTCAAGAAGATACGGCCAACTAGAGTTGGAATACGTGAAACGGTATGAGTGATAAAAACCGATGAAAAACCGTCAGCTAGGTTCGAGCCGTTTCGGACCTAGGTATATCCGAAACGGCCAACAACCAAAACTCATAGCTATAAGCCACGACTTATGAGTTATTTTGGTGAAAGAATATAGTTTGGGCCCTCAAAATCAGCCTTCATAGTTTCTTAAGATACGGGCGAATCGGACTTGGAATACGTGAAACAAGATGAGAGCGATAAAAACCGACGAAACATCGTAGGCTAGGTCGGAGCAGCTTGGACCTAGTTCGATGCGAAACGGGCCAACGACAAAAGCTCATCGATCTAAGCCTTGACTTACGAGTTATTTTGGTGAAAAACGATTGTTCGGGATCTCAAAATCGCCTTCAAAGTTTGTCAAGCGAGATACGGCTAACCGGAGTTGGAATACGTGAAACGATATCAGTGTGATAAAAACCGATGAAAAAATTATAAGGCTAGATTTGAGCCGTTTGGACCTAGTTCTACCAAAAATCGGCCAACGACCAAAAGTCATAGCTATAAGCCATGACTTATGAGTTATTTTGGTGAAAAAACGTCGTTTGGGCTCTCAAAATCTTCCTTCATAGTTTGCCAAGAAGATACAGTGCCAACTAGAGTTGGAATACGTGAAACGGTATGAATGTGATAAAAACCGATGGAAAACCCGTCGTGCTAGGTTTGAGCCGTTTGGACTCTAGGTCTATCCGGAACGGCCAACAACCAAAACTCATAGCTATAAGCCACGACTTATGAGTTATTTTGGTGAAAGAATATAGTTTGGGCCCTCAAAATCAGCCTTCATAGTTTCTTAGAAGATATGGGCCAACTAGACTTGGAATACGTGAAACTGTATGAGAGCGATAAAACCGACGAAACGCCGTAGGCTAGGTCGGGAGCAAGCTGGACCTAGTTCGATGCGAAACGGGCCAACGACAAAAGCTCATCGATCTAAGCCTTGACTTACGAGTTATTTTGGTGAAAAACGATTGTTTGGGATCTCAAAATCGCCTTCAAAGTTTGTCAATGAGATACGGCTAACCGGAGTTGGAATACGTGAAACGATATCGTGTGATAAAAACTCGATGAAAAAATTATAAGGCTAGATTTGAGTCAGCTTGGACCTGGCTCTACCAAAAATCGGCTAACGACCAAAAGTCATAGCTATAAGCCATGACTTATGAGTTATTTTGGTGAAAAAACGTCGTTCGGGCTCTCAAAATCTTCCTTCATAGTTTGCCAAGAAGATACAGAGCCAACTAGAGTTGGAATACGTGAAACGGTATGAATGTGATAAAAACCGATGGAAAACCCGTCGTGCCAGGTTTGAGCCGTTCTGGACTCCAGTCTATCCGGAACGGCCAACAACCAAAACTCATAGCTATAAGCCACGACTTATGAGTTATTTTGGTGAAAGAATATAGTTTCGGGCCCTCAAAATCACCTTCATAGTTTCTTAAGAAGATATGGGCCAACTAGACTTGGAATACGTGAAACCGCATGAGAGCGATAAAACCGACGAAACGCCGTAGGCTAGGTCGGAGCAGCTTGGACCTAGTTCGATGCGTAACGGGCCAACGACAAAAGCTCATCGATCTAAGCCTTGACTTACGAGTTATTTTGGTGAAAAACGATTGTTTGGGATCTCAAAATCGCCTTCAAAGTTTGTCAACGAGATACGGCTAACTAGAGTTGTAATACGTGAAACGATATCAGTGTGATAAAAACCGATGAAAAACCGTAAGGCTAGGTTTGAGCCGTTTGGACCTAATTCTACCGAAAATGGGCCATCGACCAACACTCATAGCTATAAGCCATGACTTCGAGTTATTTTGGTGAAAAAACGTAGTTCGGGCTCTCAAAATATGCCTTTATAGTTTGTCAAAAAGATATAAGCCAACTAGAGTTAGAATACGTGAGATGGTAATGAGTGTGGTAAAAACCGATGAAAAACTATAAGGCTAGGTTCGAGCCGTTTGGACCTAGTTCTACCGGAACGGCCAACGACCAAAACTCATAGCTATAAGCCATGACTTATGAGTTATTTTGGTGAAAAAACGTCGTTTCGAGCTCTCAAAATCCGCCTTCATAGTTTGTCAAGAAGATACGGCCAACTAGAGTTGGAATACGTGAAACGGTATGAGTGTGATAAAAACCGATGGAAAACCGTCAGCTAGGTTTGAGCCGTTTGGACCTAGTTCTATCCGAAACGGCCAACAACCAAAACTCATAGCTATAAGCCACGACTTACGAGTTATTTTGGTGAAAAAATATAGTTCGGGCCCTCAAAATCAGCCTTCATTGTTTTTTAAGAAGATATGGTCCAACCGGACTTGGAATACGTGAAACGGTATGAGAGCGATAAAAACCGACGAAACACTTGTAGGCTAGGTCGGAGCAGCTTAGACCTAGTTCGATGCGAAACGGCCAACGACAAAAGCTCATCGATCTAAGCCTCGACTTACGAGTTATTTTGGTGAAAAACGATTGTTTGGGATCTCAAAATCGCCTTCAAAGTTTGTCAAGGAGATACGGCTAACCGGAGTTGGAATACGTGAAACGATATCGCTGTGATAAAAATCGATGAAAAAACTATAAGGCTAGATTTGAGTTGTTTGGACCTAGTTCTACCGAAAACGGGCCAACGACCAAAACTCATAGCTATAAGCCATGACTTATGAGTTATTTTGGTGAAAAAACATCGTTTGGGATCTCAAAATCTGCCTTCATAGTTTGTCAAGAAGATACGGCCAACTAGAGTTGGAATACGTGAAACGGTATGAGTGTGATAAAAACCGATGGAAAACCGTCGTGCTAGGTTTGAGCCGTTTGGACCCAGGTCTATCCGGAACGGCCAACAACCAAAACTCATAGCTATAAGCCACGACTTATGAGTTATTTTGGTGAAAGAATATAGTTCGGGCCCTCAAAATCAGCCTTCATAGTTTCTTAAGATATGGGCCAACTAGACTTAGAATACGTGAAACAGCATGAGAGCGATAAAACCGACGAAGCACCGTTGGGTTAGGTCGGAGCAAGCTTGACCTACTTTGATGCGAAATGGGCCAACGACAAAAGCTCATCGCTCTAAGCCGTGACTTACGTGTTATTTTGGTGAAAAAATGTAGTTTGGGCTCTCAAAATCAGCCTTCATAGTTTGTAAAGTAAGGTACAAGCTAACCGGAGTTGGAATACGTGAAACGATATCGATGTGATAAAAATTGATGAAGAAACCGTAAGGCTAGGTTTGAGCCGTTTGGACCTAGTTCTACCGAAAACGAGCCAACGACCAAAACTCATAGCTATAAGCCATGACTTATGAGTTATTTTCGTGAAAAAACGTCGTTCGGCTCTCAAAATCGCCTTCATAGTTTGCCAAGAAGATACAGTGCCAACTAGAGTTGGAATACGTGACACCGGTATGAATGTGATAAAAACCGATGGAAAACCCGTCGTGCTAGGTTTGAGCCGTTCGGACCCAGTCTATCCGAAACGGCCAACAACCAAAACTCATAGCTATAAGCCACGACTTATGAGTTACTTTGGTGAAAGAATATAGTTTGGGCCCTCAAAATCAGCCTTCATAGTTTCTTAAGATATGGGCCAACCGGACTTGGAATACGTGAAACAAGATGAGAGCGATAAAACCGATGAAACACCGTAGGGCTAGGTCGGAGCAAGCTTGGACCTAGTTCGATGCGAAACGGGCCAACGACAAAAGCTCATCGCTCTAAGCCGTGACTTACGAGTTATTTTGGTGAAAAACGATTGTTTGGGATCTCAAAATCGCCTTCATAGTTTGTCAAGGAGATACGGCTAACCGGAGTTGGAATACGTGAAACGATAGCAAGGTGATAAAAACCGATGAAAAACCGTAAGGCTAGGTTTGAGCCGTTCGGACCTAGCTCTACCGAAAACGGGCCAACGACCAAAACTCATAGCTATAAGCCATGACTTACGAGTTATTTTGGTGAAAAAACGTCGTTTGGGCTCTCAAAATCTTCCTTCATAGTTTGTCAAGAAGATACGGCCAACTAGAGTTGGAATACATGAAACGGTATGAGTGATAAAAACCGATGAAAAACCGTCAGCTAGGTTTGAGCCGTTTCGGACCTAGGTATATCCGAAACGGCCAACAACCAAAACTCATAGCTATAAGCCACGACTTATGAGTTATTTTGGTGAAAGAATATAGTCTCGGGCCCTTAAAATCAGCCTTCATAGTTTTTTAAGAAGATATGGTCCAACCGGACTTGGAATACGTGAAACGGTATGAGAGCGATAAAAACCGACGAAACACTTTAGTGGCTAGGTCGGAGCAAGCTGGACCTAGTTCGATGCGAAACGGGCCAATGACAAAAGCTCATCGATCTAAGCCTTGACTTACGAGTTATTTTGGTGAAAAACGATTGTTTGGGATCTCAAAATCGCCTTCAAAGTTTGTCAAGCGAGATACGGCTAACCGGAGTCGGAATACGTGAAACGATATCGCTGTGATAAAAACCGATGAAAAACCGTAAAGCTAGATTTGAGCCGTTTGGACCTAGTTCTACCAAAAACGGCCAACGACCAAAACTCATAGCTATAAGCCATGACTTATGAGTTATTTTGGTGAAAAACGTCATTTGAGCTCTCAAAATCCGCCTTCATAGTTTGTCAAGAAGATACGGCCAACTAGAGTTGGAATACGTGAAACGGTACGAGTGTGATAAAAACCGATGGAAAACCGTTAGGCTAGGTTTGAGCCGTTTGGACCCAGTCTATCCGGAACGGCCAACAACCAAAACTCATAGCTATAAGCCACGACTTATGAGTTATTTTGGTGAAAGAATATAGTTCGGGCCCTCAAAATCACCTTCATAGTTTCTTAAGAAGATATGGGCCAACTAGACTTGGAATACGTGAAACGGTATGAGAGCGATAAAACCGACGAAACGCCGTAGGCTAGGTCGGGAGCAGCTTGGACCTAGTTCGATGCGTAACGGCCAACGACAAAAGCTCATCGATCTAAGCCTCGACTTACGAGTTATTTTGGTGAAAAACGATTGTTTGGGATCTCAAAATCGCCTTCAAAGTTTGTCAAGGAGATACGGCTAACTAGAGTTGGAATACGTGAAACGATATCGTGTGATAAAAACCGATGAAAAACCGTAAGGCTAGGTTTGAGCCAGTTCGGACCTAATTCTACCGAAAATGGGCCACCGACCAACACTCATAGCTATAAGCCATGACTTCGAGTTATTTTGGTGAAAAAACGTAGTTCGGGCTCTCAAAATATGCCTTTATAGTTTGTCAAAAAGATATAAGCCAACTAGAGTTAGAATACGTGAGATGGTATGAGTGTGGTAAAAACCGATGAAAAAACTATAAGGCTAGGTTTGAGCCGTTTGGACCTAGTTCTACCGAAACGGCCAACGACCAAAACTCATAGCTATAAGCCATGACTTATGAGTTATTTTGGTGAAAAAACGTCGTTTCGAGCTCTCAAAATCCGCCTTCATAGTTTGTCAAGAAGATACGGCCAACTAGAGTTGGAATACGTGAAACGGTATGAGTGTGATAAAAACCGATGGAAAACCGTCGTGCTAGGTTTGAGCCGTTTGGACCCAGTCTATCCGAAACGGCCAACAACCAAAACTCATAGCTATAAGCCACGACTTATGAGTTATTTTGGTGAAAAAATATAGTTCTGGGCCCTCAAAATCACCTTCATTGTTTTTTAAGAGATATGGTCCAACCGGACTTGGAATACGTGAAACGGTATGAGAGCGATAAAACCGACGAAACACTTTAGTGGCTAGGTCGGAGCAGCTTAGACCTAGTTCGATGCGAAACGGCCAACGACAAAAGCTCATCGATCTAAGCCTTGACTTACGAGTTATTTTGGTGAAAAACGATTGTTTGGGATCTCAAAATCAGCCTTCAAAGTTTGTCAATGAGATACGGCTAACCGGAGTTGGAATACGTGAAACGATATCGTGTGATAAAATCGATGAAAAAACTATAAGGCTAGATTTGAGTTGTTCGGACCTAGTTCTACCGAAAACGGGCCAACGACCAAAACTCATAGCTATAAGCCATGACTTATGAGTTATTTTGGTGAAAAAACATCGTTTGGGATCTCAAAATCCGCCTTCATAGTTTGTCAAGAAGATACGGCCAACTAGAGTCGGAATACGTGAAACGGTATGAGTGTGATAAAACCGATGGAAAACCGTCGTGCTAGGTTCGAGCCGTTCTGGACCTCAGGTCTATCCGGAACGGCCAACAACCAAAACTCATAGCTATAAGCCACGACTTATGAGTTATTTTGGTGAAAGAATATAGTTTGGGCCCTCAAAATCACCTTCATAGTTTCTTAAGATATGGGCCAACTAGACTTAGAATACGTGAAACTGTATGAGAGCGATAAAACCGACGAAGCACCGTTGGGTTAGGTCGGAGCAAGCTTGGACCTACTTTGATGCGAAATGGGCCAACGACAAAAGCTCATCGCTCTAAGCCGTGACTTACGTGTTATTTTGGTGAAAAAATGTAGTTTGGGCTCTCAAAATCAGCCTTCATAGTTTGTAAAGAAGGTACAGTGCTAACCGGAGTTGGAATACGTGAAACGATATCAAGTGTGATAAAAATTGATGAAGAAACCGTAAGGCTAGGTTTGAGCCGTTTGGACCTGAGTTCTACCGAAAACGAGCCAACGACCAAAACTCATAGCTATAAGCCATGACTTATGAGTTATTTTCGTGAAAAACGTCGTTCGGCTCTCAAAATCCGCCTTCATAGTTTGCCAAGAAGATACAGAGCCAACTAGAGTTGGAATACGTGAAACGGCATGAATGTGATAAAATCGATGGAAAACCCGTCGTGCCAGGTTTGAGCCGTTTGGACCTCAGTTCTATGTGAAATGGGCCAACAACCAAAACTCATAGCTATAAGCCACGACTTATGAGTTATTTTGGCGAAAGAATATAGTCTGGGCCCTCAAAATCAGCCTTCATAGCTTCTTAAGATATGCGCCAACCGGACTTGGAATACGTGAAACGGTATGAGAGCGACAAAAACCGAAGAAGCACCGTCAGGTTAGGTCGAGCAAGCTTGGACCTACTTTGATGCGAAACGGGCCAACGACAAAAGCTCATCGCTCTCACCATGACTTACGTGTTATTTTGGTGAAAAAATTTAGTTTGGGCTCTCAAAATCAATTTTCATAGTTTGTAAAGAAGGTACGGCTAACCGGAGTCGGAATACGTGAAACGATATCAGCGTGATAAAAACCGATGAAAAAGCCGTAAGGCTAGGTTCGAGCCGTTTGGACCTAGCTTCTACTGCAATCGGCCAACTGCCAAAACTCATAGCTATAAGCCATGACTTCGAGTTATTTTGGTGAAAAAACGTGGTTCGGGCTCTCAAAATATGCCTTTATAGTTTGTCAAGAGGATACCGGCCAACTAGAGTCGGAATACGTGAAACGGCATGAAGTGTGATAAAAACTCGATGAAAAACCGTCGATGCTAGGTTCGAGCCGTTCGGACTCCAGTTCTATCCGAAACGGCCAACAACCAAAACTCATGGCTATAAGCCATGACTTATGAGTTATTTCGGTGAAAAAACATCGTTTGGGATCTCAAAATCCGCCTTCATAGTTTGTCAAGAAGATACGGCCAACTAGAGTCGGAATACGTGAAACGGTATGAGTGTGATAAAACCGATGGAAAATCCGTCAAGCTAGGTTTGAGCCGTTTGGACTCTAGGTCTATCCGGAACGGCCAACAACCAAAACTCATAGCTATAAGCCACGACTTATGAGTTATTTTGGTGAAAGAATATAGTTTGGGCCCTCAAAATCACCTTCATAGTTTCTTAAGATACGGGCCAACTAGACTTAGAATACGTGAAACCGTATGAGAGCGATAAAAACCGAGAAGCACCGTTGGGTTAGGTCGAGCAAGCTGGACCTACTTTGATGCGAAATGGGCCAACGACAAAAGCTCATCGCTCTAAGCCGTGACTTACGTGTTATTTCGGTGAAAAAATGTAGTTCGGGCTCTCAAAATCAGCCTTCATAAGTGTGTAAAGTTAAGGTACAGTGCTAACCGGAGTTGGAATACGTGAAACGATATCAAGTGTGATAAAAATTGATGAAGAAACCGTAAGGCTCTGGCTTGAGCCAGCTTGGACCTAGTTCTACCGAAAACGAGCCAACGACCAAAACTCATAGCTATAAGCCATGACTTATGAGTTATTTTCGTGAAAAAACGTCGTTCGGCTCTCAAAATCTACCTTCATAGTTTGTCAAGAAGATACGGCCAATTAGAGTTGGAATACGTGAAATGGTATGAGTGTGATAAAAACCGATGGAAAACTCGTCGTGCTAGGTTTGAGCCGTTTGGACCTCAGTCTATCTCGAAACGGACCAACAACCAAAACTCATAGCTATAAGCCACGACTTATAAGTTATTTTGGTGAAAGAATATAGTTTGGGCCCTCAAAATCAGCCTTCATAGTTTTTTAAGAAGATATGGTCCAACCGGACTTGGAATACGTGAAACGGTATGAGAGCGATAAAACCGATGAAACACCGTAGGCTAGGTCGTAGCATTTTGGACCTACTTCGATGCGAAACGGCCAACGACAAAAGCTCGTCGCTCTCAGCTCATGACTTACGTGTTATTTTGGTGAAAAAATTTAGTTTGGGCTCTCAAAATCAATTTTCATAGTTTGTAAAGTAAGGTACGGCTAACCGGAGTTGGAATACGTGAAACGATATCGTGTGATAAAAACCGATGAAAAAGCCGTAAGGCTAGGTTTGAGCCGTTTGGACCTGAGTTCTACCGTAATCGGCCAATGGCCAAAACTCATAGCTATAAGCCATGACTTCGAGTTATTTTGGTGAAAAAACGTGGTTCGGGCTCTCAAAATATGCCTTTATAGTTTGTCAAGAGGATACCGGCCAACTAGAGTTGGAATACGTGAAACGGTATGAGTGTGATAAAACCGATGAAAAACCGTCAGCTAGGTTTGAGCCGTTTGGACCTCAGTCTATCCGAAACGGCCAACAACCAAAACTCATAGCTATAAGCCATGACTTACGAGTTATTTTGGTGAAAAAACATCGTTTGGGATCTCAAAATCTCGCCTTCATAGTTTGTCAAGAAGATACGGCCAACTAGAGTTGGAATACGTGAAACTGTATGAGTGTGATAAAACCGATGGAAAACCGTCATGCTAGGTTTGAGCCGTTTGGACCTCAGTCTATCCGGAACGGCCAACAACCAAAACTCATAGCTATAAGCCACGACTTATGAGTTATTTTGGTGAAAGAATATAGTTTCGGCCCTCAAAATCAGCCTTCATAGTTTCTTAAGATATGGGCCAACTAGACTTAGAATACGTGAAACGGTATGAGAGCGATAAAACCGACGAAGCACTCGTTGGGTTAGGTCGGAGCAAGCTTGGACCTACTTTGATGCGAAATGGGCCAACGACAAAAGCTCATCGCTCTAAGCCGTGACTTACGTGTTATTTTGGTGAAAAAATGTAGTTTGGGCTCTCAAAATCAGCCTTCATAGTTTGTAAAGAAGGTACAGCTAACCGGAGTTGGAATACGTGAAACGATATCGCGGTGATAAAAATTGATGAAGAAACCGTAAGGCTAGGTTTGAGCCGTTTGGACCTAGCTTCTACCGAAAACGAGCCAACGACCAAAACTCATAGCTATAAGCCATGACTTATGAGTTATTTTCGTGAAAAAACGTCGTTCGGCTCTCAAAATCTGCCTTCATAGTTTGTCAAGAAGATACAGGCCAACTAGAGTTGGAATACGTGAAACGGTATGAATGTGATAAAAACCGATGGAAAACCCGTCGTGCTAGGTTCGAGCCGTTTGGACTCCAGTTCTATGTGAAATGGGCCAACAACCAAAACTCATAGCTATAAGCCACGACTTATGAGTTATTTTGGTGAAAGAATATAGTTTGGGCCCTCAAAATCACCCTTCATAGTTTCTTAAGAAGATATGCGCCAACCGGACTTGGAATACGTGAAACTGTATGAGAGCGATAAAACCGACGAAACACCGTCGGGTTAGGTCGGAGCAGCTTGACCTACTTTGATGCGAAATGGGCCAACGACAAAAGCTCATCGCTCTAAGCCGTGACTTACGTGTTATTTTGGTGAAAAAATGTAGTTCGGGCTCTCAAAATCAGCCTTCATAGTTTGTCAAGAAGGTATAGGCTAACCGGAGTTGGAATACGTGAAACGATATCGCTGTGATAAAAATTGATGAAGAAACCGTAAGGCTAGGTTTGAGCCAGCTTGGACCTAGCTTCTACCGAAAACGAGCCAACGACCAAAACTCATAGCTATAAGCCATGACTTATGAGTTATTTTCGTGAAAAAACGTCGTTCGGGCTCTCAAAATCCGCCTTCATAGTTTGTCAGAAGATACGGCCAATTAGAGTCGGAATACGTGAAATGGTATGAGTGTGATAAAAACCGATGGAAAACCGTCAGCTAGGTTTGAGCCGTTCGGACCTCAGTCTATCCGAAACGGACCAACAACCAAAACTCATAGCTATAAGCCACGACTTATGAGTTATTTTGGTGAAAGAATATAGTTTGGGCCCTCAAAATCAGCCTTCATAGTTTTTTAAGAAGATATGGTCCAACTGGACTTGGAATACGTGAAACGGTATGAGAGCGATAAAAACCGACGAAACACTCGTAGGCTAGGTTGGAGCATTTCGGACCTACTTCGATGCGAAACGGCCAACGACAAAAGCTCATCGCTCTCAGCCATGACTTACGTGTTATTTTGGTGAAAAAATTTAGTTTGGGCTCTCAAAATCAATTTTCATAGTTTGTCAGTGAAGGTACGGCTAACCGGAGTTGGAATACGTGAAACGATATCGCTGTGATAAAAACCGATGAAAAAGTCGTAAGGCTAGGTTTGAGCCGTTTGGACCTGAGTTCTACCGAAATCGGCCAACGACCAAAACTCATAGCTATAAGCCATGACTTACGAGTTATTTTGGTGAAAAAACGTGGTTTGGGCTCTCAAAATATGCCTTTATAGTTTGTCAAGAAGATACTGGCCAACTAGAGTTGGAATACGTGAAACTGCATGAGTGTGATAAAAACCGATGGAAAACCGTCAGCTAGGTTTGAGCCGTTCTGGACCTCAGTCTATCCGAAACGGCCAACAACCAAAACTCATAGCTATAAGCCACGACTTACGAGTTATTTTGGTGAAAAAATATAGTTCGGGCCCTCAAAATCAGCCTTCATAGTTTTTTAAGATATGGTCCAACCGGACTTGGAATACGTGAAACTGTATGAGAGCGATAAAAACCGACGAAACACTGTAGGGCTAGGTCGGAGCAGCTTGGACCTAGTTCGATGCGAAACGGCCAACGACAAAAGCTCATCGATCTAAGCCTTGACTTACGAGTTATTTCTGGTGAAAAACGATTGTTTGGGATCTCAAAATCGCCTTCAAAGTTTGTCAATGAGATACGGCTAACCGGAGTTGGAATACGTGAAACGATATCGCTGTGATAAAAACCGATGAAAAAACTGTAAGGCTAGATTTGAGCCGTTCTGGACCTAGTTCTACCGAAAACGAGCCAACGACCAAAACTCATAGCTATAAGCCATGACTTATGAGTTATTTTGGTGAAAAAACGTCGTTCGGGCTCTCAAAATCTGCCTTCATAGTTTGTCAAGAAGATACGGCCAACTAGAGTTGGAATACGTGAAATGGTATGAGTGTGATAAAAACCGATGGAAAACCGTCGTGCCAGGTTTCGAGCCGTTTGGACCTCAGGTCTATGTGAAATGGGCCAACAACCAAAACTCATAGCTATAAGCCACGACTTATGAGTTATTTTGGTGAAAGAATATAGTTTCGGGCCCTCAAAATCAGCCTTCATAGTTTCTTAAGAAGATATGCGCCAACCGGACTTGGAATACGTGAAACGGTATGAGAGCGATAAAACCGACGAAACACCGTACGGTTAGGTCGGAGCAAGCTTGACCTACTTCGATGCGAAACGGCCAACGACAAAAGCTCATCGCTCTCAGCTCATGACTTACGTGTTATTTTGGTGAAAAAATTTAGTTTGGGCTCTCAAAATCAATTTTCATAGTTTGTAAGTTAAGGTACGGCTAACCGGAGTTGGAATACGTGAAACGATATCAGTGTGATAAAAACCGATGAAAAAGCCGTAAGGCTAGGTTTGAGCCGTTCGGACCTGAGTTCTACCGAAAACGGCCAACGACCAAAACTCATAGCTATAAGCCATGACTTACGAGTTATTTTGGTGAAAAAACGTCGTTTGGGCTCTCAAAATATGCCTTTATAGTTTGTCAAGAGGATACCGGCCAACTAGAGTTGGAATACGTGAAACGGTATGAGTGTGATAAAAACCGATGAAAAACCGTCGTGCTAGGTTTCGAGCCGCTTGGACTCTAGTTCTATGTGAAATGGGCCAACAACCAAAACTCATAGCTATAAGCCACGACTTATGAGTTATTTTGGTGAAAGAATATAGTTCGGGCCCTCAAAATCAGCCTTCATAGTTTTTTAAAGATATGCGCCAACCGGACTTGGAATACGTGAAACGGTATGAGAGCGACAAAAACCGACGAAACACCGTCGGTTAGGTTGAGCAAGCTTGGACCTACTTCGATGCGAAACGAGCCAACGATAAAAGCTCATCGCTCTAAGCCGTGACTTACGTGTTATTTTGGTGAAAAAATGTAGTTTGGGCTCTCAAAATCAGCCTTCATAGTTTGTAAAGAAGGTACGGCTAACCGGAGTCGTGAATACGTGAAACGATATCAGTGTGATAAAAACCGATGAAAAACCGTAAGGCTAGGTTTGAGCCGTTTGGACCTAGCTTCTACCGAAAATGAGCCAACGACCAAAACTCATAGCTATAAGCCATGACTTATGAGTTATTTTGGTGAAAAAACGTCGTTCGGGCTCTCAAAATCTTGCCTTCATAGTTTGTCAAGAAGATACGGCCAACTAGAGTTGGAATACGTGAAACGGTATGAGTGTGATAAAAACCGATGGAAAACCGTCATGCTAGGTTTGAGCCGTTTGGACCCAGGTCTATCCGGAACGGCCAACAACCAAAACTCATAGCTATAAGCCACGACTTATGAGTTATTTTGGTGAAAGAATATAGTTTCGGGCCCTCAAAATCAGCCTTCATAGTTTTTTAAGATATGGTCCAACCGGACTTGGAATACGTGAAACGGTATGAGAGCGATAAAAACCGACGAAACACTTGTAGGCTAGGTCGGAGCAAGCTTGGACCTAGTTCGATGCGAAACGGCCAACGACAAAAGCTCATCGATCTAAGCCTTGACTTACGAGTTATTTTGGTGAAAAACGATTGTTCGGGATCTCAAAATCAGCCTTCAAAGTTTGTCAACGAGATACGGCTAACCGGAGTTGGAATACGTGAAACGATATCGGTGTGATAAAACCGATGAAAAAACTATAAGGCTAGGTTTGAGTCGTTTGGACCTAGTTCTACCGAAAACGGCCAACGACCAAAACTCATAGCTATAAGCCATGACTTATGAGTTATTTTGGTGAAAAAACGTCGTTTGGGATCTCAAAATCTGCCTTCATAGTTTGTCAAGAAGATACGGCCAACTAGAGTTGGAATACGTGAAACGGTATGAGTGTGATAAAAACCGATGGAAAACCGTCAGTGCTAGGTTTGAGCCGTTTGGACCCAGTCTATCCGGAACGGCCAACAACCAAAACTCATAGCTATAAGCCACGACTTATGAGTTATTTTGGTGAAAGAATATAGTTTGGGCCCTCAAAATCAGCCTTCATAGTTTTTTAAGAAGATATGGTCCAACCGGACTTGGAATACGTGAAACGGTATGAGAGCGATAAAACCGACGAAACACTTGTAGGCTAGGTCGGAGCAAGCTTGGACCTAGTTCGATGCGAAACGGCCAACGACAAAAGCTCATCGATCTAAGCCTTGACTTACGAGTTATTTTGGTGAAAAACGATTGTTTGGGATCTCAAAATCCGCCTTCAAAGTTTGTCAACGAGATACGGCTAACCGGAGTTGGAATACGTGAAACGATATCGATGTGATAAAAACCGATGAAAAACTGTAAGGCTAGATTTGAGCTGTTTGGACCTAGTTCTACCGAAAACGGCCAACGACCAAAACTCATAGCTATAAGCCATGACTTATGAGTTATTTTGGTGAAAAAACATCGTTCGGGCTCTCAAAATCCGCCTTCATAGTTTGTCAAGAAGATACGAGCCAACTAGAGTCGGAATACGTGAAATGGTATCGAGTGTGATAAAAACCGATGGAAAACCGTCGTGCTAGGTTTCGAGCCGTTCTGGACTCAGTTCTATGTGAAACGGGCCAACAACCAAAACTCATAGCTATAAGCCACGACTTACGAGTTATTTTGGTGAAAGAATATAGTTCGGGCCCTCAAAATCAGCCTTCATAGTTTCTTGAAGATATGCGCCAACCGGACTTGGAATACGTGAAACGGTATGAGAGCGACAAAACCGACGAAACACCGTACGGTTAGGTCGGAGCAAGCTGGACCTACTTTGATGCGAAACGGGCCAACGACAAAAGCTCATCGCTCTCAGCCATGACTTACGTGTTATTTTGGTGAAAAAATTTAGTTCGGGCTCTCAAAATCAATTTTCATAGTTTGTAAGAAGGTACGGCTAACCGGAGTTGGAATACGTGAAACGATATCGCTGTGATAAAAACCGATGAAAAAGCCGTAAGGCTAGGTTCGAGCCGTTTGGACCTGAGCTTCTACTGCAATCGGCCAACTGACCAAAACTCATAGCTATAAGCCATGACTTCGAGTTATTTTGGTGAAAAAACGTGGTTCGGGCTCTCAAAATATGCCTTTATAGCTTGTCAAGAGGATACCGGCCAACTAGAGTCGGAATACGTGAAACGGTATGAGTGTGATAAAAACCGATGAAAAACCGTCAGTGCTAGGTTCGAGCCGCTTCGGACTCAGGTCTATCCGAAACGGCCAACAACCAAAACTCATAGCTATAAGCCATGACTTATGAGTTATTTTGGTGAAAAAACATCGTTTCGGGATCTCAAAATCCGCCTTCATAGTTTGTCAAGAAGATACGGCCAACTAGAGTCTGGAATACGTGAAACGGTATGAGTGTGATAAAAACCGATGGAAAACCGTCGGCTAGGTTTGAGCCGCTTCGGACTCCAGTCTATCCGGAACGGCCAACAACCAAAACTCATAGCTATAAGCCACGACTTACGAGTTATTTTGGTGAAAGAATATAGTCTCGGCCCTCAAAATCACCCTTCATAGTTTCTTAAGATATGGGCCAACTAGACTTAGAATACGTGAAACTGTATGAGAGCGATAAAACCGACGAAGCACCGTCAGGTTAGGTCGGAGCAGCTTGGACCTACTTCGATGCGAAACGGGCCAACGACAAAAGCTCATCGCTCTAAGCCGTGACTTACGTGTTATTTTGGTGAAAAAATGTAGTTCGGGCTCTCAAAATCCGCCTTCATAGTTTGTAAAGAAGGTACGAGCTAACCGGAGTTGGAATACGTGAAACGATATCGCTGTGATAAAAATCGATGAAGAAACCGTAAGGCTCGGCTTGAGCCGTTTGGACCTGAGTTCTACCGAAAACGAGCCAACGACCAAAACTCATAGCTATAAGCCATGACTTATGAGTTATTTTCGTGAAAAAACGTCGTTCGGGCTCTCAAAATCTACCTTCATAGTTTGTCAAGAAGATACGGCCAATTAGAGTTGGAATACGTGAAATGGTATGAGTGTGATAAAAACCGATGGAAAACCGTCATGCTAGGTTTGAGCCGTTTGGACTCTAGTTCTATCCGAAACGGACCAACAACCAAAACTCATAGCTATAAGCCACGACTTATGAGTTATTTTGGTGAAAGAATATAGTTTGGGCCCTCAAAATCAGCCTTCATAGTTTTTTAAGAAGATATGGTCCAACCGGACTTGGAATACGTGAAACGGTATGAGAGCGATAAAACCGATGAAACACCGTAGGCTAGGTCGAGCAGTTTGGACCTACTTCGATGCGAAACGGGCCAACGACAAAAGCTCATCGCTCTCAGCCATGACTTACGTGTTATTTTGGTGAAAAAATTTAGTTTGGGCTCTCAAAATCAATTTTCATAGTTTGTAAAGAAGGTACGGCTAACCGGAGTTGGAATACGTGAAACGATATCGAGGTGATAAAAACCGATGAAAAAGCCGTAAGGCTAGGTTTGAGCCGTTCTGGACCTAGTTCTACCGAAACCGGCCAACGACCAAAACTCATAGCTATAAGCCATGACTTCGAGTTATTTTGGTGAAAAAACGTGGTTCGGGCTCTCAAAATATGCCTTTATAGTTTGTCAAGAGGATACCGGCCAACTAGAGTCGGAATACGTGAAACGGTATGAGTGTGATAAAACCGATGAAAAACCGTCAGCTAGGTTCGAGCCGTTTGGACCCAGTCTATGTGAAATGGGCCAACAACCAAAACTCATAGCTATAAGCCACGACTTATGAGTTATTTTGGTGAAAGAATATAGTTCGGGCCCTCAAAATCAGCCTTCATAGTTTCTTAAGAAGATATGCGCCAACCGGACTTGGAATACGTGAAACGGTATGAGAGCGATAAAACCGACGAAACACTCGTCGGTTAGGTCTGAGCAGCTTGGACCTACTTCGATGCGAAACGGGCCAACGACAAAAGCTCATCGCTCTAAGCCGTGACTTACGTGTTATTTTGGTGAAAAAATGTAGTTTGGGCTCTCAAAATCAGCCTTCATAGTTTGTAGATAAGGTACGGCTAACCGGAGTTGGAATACGTGAAACGATATCGATGTGATAAAAACCGATGAAAAACCGTAAGGCTAGGTTTGAGCCGTTCGGACCTAGTTCTACCGAAAATGAGCCAACGACCAAAACTCATAGCTATAAGCCATGACTTATGAGTTATTTTGGTGAAAAAACGTCGTTTGGGCTCTCAAAATCTGCCTTCATAGTTTGTCAAGAAGATACGGCCAACTAGAGTTGGAATACGTGAAACTGGTATGAGTGTGATAAAAACCGATGGAAAACCGTCATGCTAGGTTTGAGCCGTTTGGACTCCAGTTCTATCCGGAACGGCCAACAACCAAAACTCATAGCTATAAGCCACGACTTATGAGTTATTTTGGTGAAAGAATATAGTTTGGGCCCTCAAAATCAGCCTTCATAGTTTTTTAAGAAGATATGGTCCAACCGGACTTGGAATACGTGAAACGGTATGAGAGCGATAAAACCGACGAAACACTTTAGGGCTAGGTCGGAGCAAGCTTAGACCTAGTTCGATGCGAAACGGCCAACGACAAAAGCTCATCGATCTAAGCCTCGACTTACGAGTTATTTTGGTGAAAAACGATTGTTTGGGATCTCAAAATCGCCTTCAAAGTTTGTCAACGAGATACGGCTAACCGGAGTTGGAATACGTGAAACGATATCGTGTGATAAAAACCGATGAAAAACTATAAGGCTAGATTTGAGTTGTTTCGGACCTAGCTCTACCGAAAACGGCCAACGACCAAAACTCATAGCTATAAGCCATGACTTATGAGTTATTTTGGTGAAAAAACATCGTTTGGGATCTCAAAATCCGCCTTCATAGTTTGTCAAGAAGATACGGCCAACTAGAGTTGGAATACGTGAAACGGTATGAGTGTGATAAAAACCGATGGAAAACCGTCGTGCCAGGTTCGAGCCGTTCTGGACTCTAGTCTATCCGGAACGGCCAACAACCAAAACTCATAGCTATAAGCCACGACTTATGAGTTATTTTGGTGAAAGAATATAGTTCGGGCCCTCAAAATCAGCCTTCATAGTTTCTTAAGATATGGGCCAACTAGACTTAGAATACGTGAAACGGCATGAGAGCGATAAAAACCGACGAAGCACCGTCGGGTTAGGTCGGGAGCAGCTTGGACCTACTTCGATGCGAAACGGGCCAACGACAAAAGCTCATCGCTCTAAGCCGTGACTTACGTGTTATTTTGGTGAAAAAATGTAGTCTGGGCTCTCAAAATCAGCCTTCATAGTTTGTAAAGAAGGTATACGGCTAACCGGAGTTGGAATACGTGAAACGATATCGCTGTGATAAAAATCGATGAAGAAACCGTAAGGCTAGGTTTGAGCCGTTTGGACCTAGTTCTACCGAAAACGAGCCAACGACCAAAACTCATAGCTATAAGCCATGACTTATGAGTTATTTTCGTGAAAAAACGTCGTTCGGCTCTCAAAATCTGCCTTCATAGTTTGTCAAGAAGATACGGCCAATTAGAGTTGGAATACGTGAAATGGTATGAGTGTGATAAAAACCGATGGAAAACCGTCAGCTAGGTTTGAGCCGTTTGGACCTAGGTCTATCCGAAACGGACCAACAACCAAAACTCATAGCTATAAGCCACGACTTATAAGTTATTTTGGTGAAAGAATATAGTTCTGGGCCCTCAAAATCAGCCTTCATAGTTTTTTAAGAAGATATGGTCCAACCGGAGTTGGAATACGTGAAACGGTATGAGAGCGATAAAAACCGATGAAACACCGTAGGCTAGGTCGAGCATTTTGGACCTACTTCGATGCGAAACGGCCAACGACAAAAGCTCATCGCTCTCAGCTCATGACTTACGTGTTATTTTGGTGAAAAAATTTAGTTTGGGCTCTCAAAATCAATTTTCATAGTTTGTAGTTAAGGTACGGCTAACCGGAGTTGGAATACGTGAAACGATATCGTGTGATAAAAACCGATGAAAAACCGTAAGGCTAGGTTTGAGCCGTTCGGACCTGAGCTTCTACTCGTAAACGGCCAACGACCAAAACTCATAGCTATAAGCCATGACTTACGAGTTATTTTGGTGAAAAAACGTCGTTCGGGCTCTCAAAATATGCCTTTATAGTTTGTCAAGAGGATACCGGCCAACTAGAGTTGGAATACGTGAAACTGTATGAGTGTGATAAAAACCGATGAAAAACCGTCGTGCCAGGTTCGAGTCGTTTGGACCCAGGTCTATCCGAAACGGCCAACAACCAAAACTCATAGCTATAAGCCACGACTTATGAGTTATTTTGGTGAAAAAATATAGTTCGGGCCCTCAAAATCAGCCTTCATAGTTTTTTAAGATATGGTCCAACCGGACTTGGAATACGTGAAACTAGTATGAGAGCGATAAAAACCGACGAAACACTTGTAGGCTAGGTTGGAGCAAGCTTAGACCTAGTTCGATGCGAAACGGGCCAACGACAAAAGCTCATCGATCTAAGCCTTGACTTACGAGTTATTTTGGTGAAAAACGATTGTTCGGGATCTCAAAATCGCCTTCAAAGTTTGTCAAGCGAGATACGGCTAACCGGAGTCGGAATACGTGAAACGATATCGCTGTGATAAAAACCGATGAAAAACTATAAGGCTAGATTTGAGTTGTTTGGACCTGGCTTCTACCGAAAACGGGCCAACGACCAAAACTCATAGCTATAAGCCATGACTTATGAGTTATTTTGGTGAAAAAACATCGTTTGGGATCTCAAAATCTCGCCTTCATAGTTTGTCAAGAAGATACGGCCAACTAGAGTTGGAATACGTGAAACTGTATGAGTGTGATAAAACCGATGGAAAACCGTCGTGCTAGGTTCGAGCCGTTTGGACCTCGGGTCTATCCGGAACGGCCAACAACCAAAACTCATAGCTATAAGCCACGACTTATGAGTTATTTTGGTGAAAGAATATAGTTCGGGCCCTCAAAATCACCCTTCATAGTTTCTTAAGATATGGGCCAACTAGACTTAGAATACGTGAAACGGTATGAGAGCGATAAAAACCGACGAAGCACCGTCGGGTTAGGTCGGAGCAGCTTGGACCTACTTCGATGCGAAATGGGCCAACGACAAAAGCTCATCGCTCTAAGCCGTGACTTACGTGTTATTTTGGTGAAAAAATGTAGTTTGGGCTCTCAAAATCAGCCTTCATAGTTTGTAAAGAAGGTATAGGCTAACCGGAGTTGGAATACGTGAAACGATATCGCTGTGATAAAACCGATGAAAAACCGTACGGCTAGGTTTGAGCCGTTCGGACCTAGTTCTACCGAAAACGGCCAACGACCAAAACTCATAGCTATAAGGCACGACTTATGAGTTATTTTCGTGAAAAAACGTCGTTCGGCTCTCAAAATCTGCCTTCATAGTTTGTCAAGAAGATACGGCCAATTAGAGTTGGAATACGTGAAATGGTATGAGTGTGATAAAACCGATGGAAAACCGTCGTGCTAGGTTTGAGCCGTTTCGGACCCAGGTCTATCTCGAAACGGACCAACAACCAAAACTCATAGCTATAAGCCACGACTTATAAGTTATTTTGGTGAAAGAATATAGTTTCGGGCCCTCAAAATCAGCCTTCATAGTTTTTTAAGAAGATATGGTCCAACCGGACTTGGAATACGTGAAACTGTATGAGAGCGATAAAAACCGATGAAACACCGTAGGCTAGGTCGGAGCATTTTGGACCTACTTCGATGCGAAACGGCCAACGACAAAAGCTCATCGCTCTCAGCTCATGACTTACGTGTTATTTTGGTGAAAAAATTTAGTTTGGGCTCTCAAAATCAATTTTCATAGTTTGTAAAAGAGGTACGGCTAACCGGAGTTGGAATACGTGAAACGATATCGCGGTGATAAAAACCGATGAAAAAGCCGTAAGGCTAGGTTTGAGTCAAGTTTGGACCTAGTTCTACCGAAACCGGCCAACGACCAAAACTCATAGCTATAAGCCATGACTTCGAGTTATTTTGGTGAAAAAACGTGGTTCGGGCTCTCAAAATATGCCTTTATAGTTTGTCAAGAGGATACCGGCCAACTAGAGTCGGAATACGTGAAACGGTATGAGTGTGATAAAAACCGATGAAAAACCGTCATGCTAGGTTCGAGCCGTTTGGACCTCAGGTCTATCCGAAACGGCCAACAACCAAAACTCATAGCTATAAGCCACGACTTATGAGTTATTTTGGTGAAAAAATATAGTTTCGGGCCCTCAAAATCAGCCTTCATTGTTTTTTGAAGATATGGTCCAACCGGACTTGGAATACGTGAAACTGTATGAGAGCGATAAAAACCGACGAAACACTTGTAGGCTAGGTCGGAGCAAGCTTGGACCTAGTTCGATGCGAAACGGCCAACGACAAAAGCTCATCGATCTAAGCCTTGACTTACGAGTTATTTTGGTGAAAAACGATTATTTGGGATCTCAAAATCAGCCTTCAAAGTTTGTCAAGGAGATACGGCTAACCGGAGTTGGAATACGTGAAACGATATCGGTGTGATAAAAACTCGATGAAAAAACTATAAGGCTAGATTTGAGTTGTTTGGACCTAGTTCTACCGAAAACGGCCAACGACCAAAACTCATAGCTATAAGCCATGACTTATGAGTTATTTTGGTGAAAAAACATCGTTTGGGATCTCAAAATCTGCCTTCATAGTTTGTCAAGAAGATACGGCCAACTAGAGTCGGAATACGTGAAACGGTATGAGTGTGATAAAACCGATGGAAAACCGTCGGCTAGGTTTGAGCCGTTTGGACCCAGGTCTATCCGGAACGGGCCAACAACCAAAACTCATAGCTATAAGCCACGACTTATGAGTTATTTATGGTGAAAGAATATAGTTTGGGCCCTCAAAATCACCTTCATAGTTTCTTAAGATATGCGCCAACCGGACTTGGAATACGTGAAACGGTATGAGAGCGACAAAACCGACGAAACACCGTCAGGTTAGGTCGGAGCAGCTTGGACCTACTTCGATGCGAAACGGGCCAACGATAAAAGCTCATCGCTCTAAGCCGTGACTTACGTGTTATTTTGGTGAAAAAATGTAGTTTGGGCTCTCAAAATCGCCTTCAAAGTTTGTAACGAAGGTACGTGCTAACCGGAGTTGGAATACGTGAAACGATATCGTGGTGATAAAAACCGATGAAAAACCGTAAGGCTAGGTTTGAGCCGTTTGGACCTAGCTTCTACCGAAAACGAGCCAACGACCAAAACTCATAGCTATAAGCCATGACTTATGAGTTATTTTGGTGAAAAAACATCGTTCGGGCTCTCAAAATCCGCCTTCATAGTTTGTCAAGAAGATACGGCCAACTAGAGTCGGAATACGTGAAACGGTATGAGTGTGATAAAAACCGATGGAAAACCGTCGGCCAGGTTTGAGCCGTTTGGACCCAGTCTATCCGGAACGGCCAACAACCAAAACTCATAGCTATAAGCCACGACTTATGAGTTATTTTGGTGAAAGAATATAGTTTGGGCCCTCAAAATCAGCCTTCATAGTTTTTTAAGATATGGGCCAACCGGACTTGGAATACGTGAAACTGTATGAGAGCGATAAAAACCGACAAAACACCGTAGGCTAGGATGGAGCAAGCTTGGACCTAGTTCGATTCGAAACGGCCAACGACAAAAGCTCATCGATCTAAGCCTTGACTTACGAGTTATTTTGATGAAAAACGATTGTTTGGGATCTCAAAATCGCCTTCATAGTTTGTCAACGAGATACGTGCTAAATGGAGTTGGAATACGTGAAACGATATCGTGTGATAAAACCGATGAAAAACCGTACGGCTAGGTTTGAGCCGTTTGGACCTAGCTCTACCAAAAACGGCCAACGACCAAAACTCATAGCTATAAGCCACGACTTATGAGTTATTTTGGTGAAAAAACGTCATTCGGGCTCTCAAAATCTGCCTTCATAGTTTGTCAAGAAGATACGGCCAACTAGAGTTGGAATACGTGAAACGGTATGAGTGTGATAAAAACCGATGGAAAAACTATCAGCTAGGTTTGAGCCGTTTGGACCTAGGTCTATCCGAAACGGCCAACAACCAAAACTCATAGCTATAAGCCACGACTTATAAGCTATTTTGGTGAAAGAATATAGTTCGGGCCTTCAAAATCAGCCTTCATAGTTTTTTAAGAAGATATGGTCCAACCGGACTTGGAATACGTGAAACGGTATGAGAGCGATAAAACCGACGAAACACCGTAGGGCTAGGTCGGAGCAAGCTTGGACCTAGTTCGATTCGAAACGGCCAACGACAAAAGCTCATCGATCTAAGCCTCGACTTACGAGTTATTTTGGTGAAAAACGATTGTTCGGGATCTCAAAATCAGCCTTCATAGTTTGTCTACGAGATACGTGCTAACTGGAGTTGGAATACGTGAAACGATATCGCTGTGATAAAAACCGATGAAAAACTATACGGCTAGGTTTGAGCCGTTCTGGACCTAGTTCTACCAAAAACGGCCAACGACCAAAACTCATAGCTATAAGGCACGACTTATGAGTTATTTTGGTGAAAAAACGTCATTCGGGCTCTCAAAATCCGCCTTCATAGTTTGTCAAGAAGATACGGCCAACTAGAGTCGGAATACGTGAAACTGCATGAGTGTGATAAAAACCGATGGAAAACCGTCAGCTAGGTTTGAGCTGTTTGGACCTAGTCCGTTCGAAACGGCCAACAACCAAAACTCATAGCTATAAGCCACGACTTATAAGCTATTTTGGTGAAAGAATATAGTTCGGGCCTTCAAAATCACCCTTCATAGTTTTTTAAGATATGGTCCAACCGGACTTGGAATACGTGAAACTAGTATGAGAGCGATAAAACCGACAAAACACCGTAGGCTAGGTCGGAGCAAGCTGGACCTAGTTCGATTCGAAACGGCCAACGACAAAAGCTCATCGATCTAAGCCTCGACTTACGAGTTATTTTGGTGAAAAACGATTGTTTGGGATCTCAAAATCGCCTTCAAAGTTTGTCAAAGAGATACGGCTAACCGGAGTTGGAATACGTGAAACGATATCGATGTGATAAAAACCGATGAAAAACCGTAAGGCTAGGTTTTAGCTATTTGTACCTAATTCTATCGAAAACGGCCAACGACCAAAACTCATAGCTATAAGCCATGACTTATGAGTTATTTTGGTGAAAAAACGTCCATTCGGGCTCTCAAAATCTTCCTTCATAGTTTGTCAAGAAGATACGGCCAACTAGAGTTGGAATACGTGAAACGGTATGAGTGTGATAAAAATTGATGGAAAACCGTCGTGCTAGGTTTGAGCCGTTTGGACCCAGTTCTATCTCGAAACGGCCAACTACCAAAACTCATAGCTATAAGCCACGACTTATGTGTTATTTTGGTGAAAAAATGTAGTTTCGGGCTCTCAAAATCAGCCTTCATAGTTTTTTAAGAAGATATGTGCCAATTGGACTTAGAATACGTGAAACGGTATGAGAGCGATAAAACCGACGAAACACTATAGTGGCTAGGTCGGAGCAGCTTGACCTACTTCGATTCGAAACGGCCAACGACAAAAGCTCATCGCTCTAAGCCGTGACTTACATGTTATTTTGGTGAAAAAATGTAGTTTGGGCTCTCAAAATCGCCTTCATAGTTTGCAATGAAGGTACGGCTAACCGGAGTTGGAATACGTGAAACGATATCGGTGTGATAAAACCGATGAAAAACCGTAAGGCTAGGTTTGAGCCGTTTGGACCTAGTTCTATCGAAAACGGGCCAACGACCAAAACTCATAGCTATGAGCCATGACTTATGAGTTATTTTGGTGAAAAAACGTCGTTTGGGCTCTCAAAATCTTCCTTCATAGTTTGTCAAGAAGATACGGCCAACTAGAGTCGGAATACGTGAAACGGTATGAGTGTGATAAAACCGATGGAAAACTCGTCGAGCTAGTTTCGAGCCGTTTGGACTCTAGGTCTATCTCGAAACGGGCCAACAACCAAAACTCATAGCTATAAGCCACGACTTATGAGTTATTTTGGTGAAAGAATATAGTTTGGGCCCTCAAAATCACCTTCATAGTTTGTTAAGATATGGTCCAACCGGACTTGGAATACGTGAAACGGTATGAGAGCGATAAAAACCGATGAAACACCGTAGGCTAGGTCGGAGCAGCTTGGACCTAGTTTGATGCGAAACGGGCCAACGACAAAAGTTCATCGATCAAAGCCTCGACTTACGAGTTATTTTGGTGAAAAACGATTGTTTGGGATCTCAAAATCAGCCTTCATAGTTTGTCAACGAGATACGTGCTAAATGGAGTTGGAATACGTGAAACGATATCGGTGTGATAAAAACCGATGAAAAACCGTAAGGCTAGGTTTGAGCCGTTTAGACCTAGTTCTACCAAAAACGGGCCAACGACCAAAACTCATAGCTATAAGCCATGACTTATGAGTTATTTTGGTGAAAAAACGTCATTCGGGCTCTCAAAATCCGCCATCATAGTTTGCCAAGAAGATACGAGCCAACTAGAGTTGGAATACGTGAAACGGTATGAATGTGATAAAAACCGATGGAAAACCCGTCGTGCTAGGTTTGAGCCGTTTCGGACTCCAGTCTATTCGAAACGGCCAAAAACCAAAACTCATAGCTATAAGCCACGACTTACGAGTTATTTTGGTGAAAGAATATAGTTTGGGCCCTCAAAATTAGCCTTCATAGTTTTTTAAGAACATATGGTCCAACTGGACTTGGAATACGTGAAACTGTATGAGAGCGATAAAAACTAACGAAACGCCGTAGGGCTAGGTTAGAGCAGCTTGGACCTAGGTCGATGCGTAAGCGGCCAACGACAAAAGCTCATCGATCTAAGCCTTGACTTATGAGTTATTTTGGTGAAAAAATGTGGTTTCGAGCCCTCAAAAATCAGCCTTCATAGCTTTTTGAAGATATGGGCCAATTCGACTTAGAATACGTGAAGCGGTATGAGAGCGATAAAAACCGAAGAAACACTCGTCGGTTAGGTTGAGCAAGCTTGGACCTACTTTGATGTGAAACGGCCAACGACAAAAGCTCATCGCTCTAAGCCGTGTCTTACGTGTTATTTTGGTGAAAAAATGTAGTTTGGGCTCTCAAAATCGCCTTCATAGTTTGTAAAGAAGGTACGGCTAACCGGAGTTGGAATACGTGAAACGATATCGGTGTGATAAAAATTGATGAAAAACCGTAAGGCTAGGTTTGAGCCGTTCGGACCTAAGTCTATCCGAAACGGCCAACAACCAAAACTCATAGCTATAAGCCACGACTTATGAGTTATTTTGGTGAAAAAACGTCGTTTGGGCTCTCAAAATCTTCCTTCATAGTTTGCCAAGAAGATACAGTGCCAACTAGAGTTGGAATACGTGAAACGGTATGAATGTGATAAAAACTCGATGGAAAACCCGTCATGCTAGGTTTGAGCCGTTTCGGACCTAGGTCTATCCGAAACGGCCAACAACCAAAACTCATAGCTATAAGCCACGACTTATGAGTTACTTTGGTGAAAGAATATAGTTTCGGGCCCTCAAAATCAGCCTTCATAGTTTCTTAAGATACGGGCCAACCGGACTTGGAATACGTGAAACCGTATGAGAGCGATAAAAACCGATGAAACACCGTAGGCTAGGTCGGAGCAGCTTGGACCTAGTTTGATGCGAAACGGGCCAACGACAAAAGTTCATCGATCAAAGCCTTGACTTACGAGTTATTTTGGTGAAAAACGATTGTTTGGGATCTCAAAATCGCCTTCATAGTTTGTCAACGAGATACGTGCTAAATGGAGTCGGAATACGTGAAACGATATCCGTGTGATAAAAACTCGATGAAAAACCGTAAGGCTAGGTTTGAGCCGTTTGGACCTAGGCTTCTACCAAAAACGGGCCAACGACCAAAACTCATAGCTATAAGCCATGACTTATGAGTTATTTCGGTGAAAAAACGTCATTTGGGCTCTCAAAATCCGCCATCATAGTTTGCCAAGAAGATACAAAGCCAACTAGAGTTGGAATACGTGAAACGGTATGAATGTGATAAAATCGATGGAAAACCCGTCGTGCTAGGTTTGAGCCGTTCGGACTCCAGTCTATTTGAAACGGCCAAAAACCAAAACTCATAGCTATAAGCCACGACTTACGAGTTATTTTGGTGAAAGAATATAGTTTGGGCCCTCAAAATTAGCCTTCATAGTTTTTTAAGAACATATGGTCCAACCGGACTTGGAATACGTGAAACGGTATGAGAGCGATAAAAACTAACGAAACGCCGTAGGCTAGGTTAGAGCAGCTTGACCTAGTCGATGCGTAATGGCCAACGACAAAAGCTCATCGATCTAAGCCTTGACTTATGAGTTATTTTGGTGAAAAAATGTGGTTTCGAGCCCTCAAAAATCAGCCTTCATAGTTTTTTAAGAAGATATGGGCCAATTCGACTTAGAATACGTGAAGCGGTATGAGAGCGATAAAAACCGAAGAAACACCGTCGGTTAGGTCGGAGCAGCTTGGACCTACTTTGATGTGAAACGGGCCAACGACAAAAGCTCATCGCTCTAAGCCGTGTCTTACGTGTTATTTTGGTGAAAAAATGTAGTTTGGGCTCTCAAAATCAGCCTTCATAGTTTGTAAAGAAGGTACGGCTAACCGGAGTTGGAATACGTGAAACGATATCGCTGTGATAAAAATTGATGAAAAACCGTAAGGCTAGGTTTGAGCCAGTTCGGACCTAAGTCTATCCGAAACGGCCAACAACCAAAACTCATAGCTATAAGCCACGACTTATGAGTTATTTTGGTGAAAAAACGTCGTTTGGGCTCTCAAAATCTTCCTTCATAGTTTGCCAAGAAGATACAAAGCCAACTAGAGTCGGAATACGTGAAACGGTATGAATGTGATAAAAACCGATGGAAAACCCGTCGTGCTAGGTTTGAGCCGTTTGGACCTCAGTCTATCTCGAAACGGCCAACAACCAAAACTCATAGCTATAAGCCACGACTTATGAGTTACTTTGGTGAAAGAATATAGTTCGGGCCCTCAAAATCACCCTTCATAGTTTCTTAAGAAGATATGGGCCAACCGGACTTGGAATACGTGAAACGGTATGAGAGCGATAAAAACCGATGAAACACCGTAGGGCTAGGTCGGAGCAAGCTTGGACCTAGTTCGATGCGAAACGGGCCAACGACAAAAGCTCATCGCTCTAAGCCGTGACTTACGAGTTATTTTGGTGAAAAACGGTTGTTTGGGATCTCAAAATCCGCCTTCATAGTTTGTCAAGGAGATACGGCTAACCGGAGTTGGAATACGTGAAACGATAGCAGTGTGATAAAAACTCGATGAAAAACCGTAAGGCTAGGTTTGAGCCGTTTGGACCTAGCTCTACCGAAAACGGGCCAACGACCAAAACTCATAGCTATAAGCCATGACTTATGAGTTATTTTGGTGAAAAAACGTCGTTTGGGCTCTCAAAATCTTCCTTCATAGTTTGTCAAGAAGATACGGCCAACTAGAGTTGGAATACGTGAAACGGTATGAGTGTGATAAAAACCGATGAAAAACCGTCAGCTAGGTTTGAGCCGTTTGGACCTCAGTTCTATCCGAAACGGCCAACAACCAAAACTCATAGCTATAAGCCACGACTTATGAGTTATTTTGGTGAAAGAATATAGTTCGGGCCCTTAAAATCAGCCTTCATAGTTTTTTAAGAAGATATGGTCCAACCGGACTTGGAATACGTGAAACGGTATGAGAGCGATAAAACCGACGAAACACTTTAGTGGCTAGGTTGGAGCAGCTGGACCTAGTTCGATGCGAAACGGCCAATGACAAAAGCTCATCGATCTAAGCCTCGACTTACGAGTTATTTTGGTGAAAAACGATTGTTTGGGATCTCAAAATCAGCCTTCAAAGTTTGTCAAGGAGATACGGCTAACCGGAGTTGGAATACGTGAAACGATATCGGTGTGATAAAAACCGATGAAAAACCGTAAGGCTAGGTTTGAGCCGTTTGGACCTAGTTCTACCGAAAACGGGCCAATGACCAACACTCATAGCTATAAGTCATGACTTCGAGTTATTTTGGTGAAAAAACGTAGTTTGGGCTCTCAAAATATGCCTTTATAGTTTGTCAAGAAGATATAGGCCAACTAGAGTTGGAATACGTGAAACGGTATGAGTGTGATAAAAACCGATGAAAAAACTATAAGGCTAGGTTTGAGCCGTTTGGACCTAGTTCTACCGAAACGGCCAACGACCAAAACTCATAGCTATAAGCCATGACTTATGAGTTATTTTGGTGAAAAAACGTCGTTTGAGCTCTCAAAATCCGCCTTCATAGTTTGTCAAGAAGATACGGCCAACTAGAGTCGGAATACGTGAAACGGTATGAGTGTGATAAAAACCGATGGAAAACTCGTCAAGCTAGGTTTGAGTTGTTCGGACCCAGGTCTATCCGAAACGGCCAACAACCAAAACTCATAGCTATAAGCCACGACTTATGAGTTATTTTGGTGAAAGAATATAGTTTGGGCCCTTAAAATCAGCCCTTCATAGTTTTTTAAGAAGATATGGTCCAACCGGACTTGGAATACGTGAAACGGTATGAGAGCGATAAAACCGACGAAACACTTTAGGGCTAGGTCGGAGCAGCTTGGACCTAGTTCGATGCGAAACGGGCCAATGACAAAAGCTCATCGATCTAAACCTTGACTTACGAGTTATTTTGGTGAAAACGATTGTTTGGGATCTCAAAATCAGCCTTCAAAGTTTGTCAAGGAGATACGGCTAACCGGAGTTGGAATACGTGAAACGATGTCGGTGTGATAAAACCGATGAAAAAACTATAAGGCTAGATTTGAGTTGTTCGGACCTAGTTCTACCGAAAACGGGCCAACGACCAAAACTCATAGCTATAAGCCATGACTTATGAGTTATTTTGGTGAAAAAACATCGTTTGGGATCTCAAAATCCGCCTTCATAGTTTGTCAAAAAGATACGGCCAACTAGAGTTGGAATACGTGAAACGGTATGAGTGTGATAAAAACCGATGGAAAACCGTCGTGCCAGGTTCGAGTCGTTTGGACCTAGGTCTATCTCGGAACGGCCAACAACTAAAACTCATAGCTATAAGCCACGACTTATGAGTTATTTTGGTGAAAAAATATGGTCTCGGGCCCTTAAAATCAGCTCTTCATAGTTTTTTAAGAAGATATGTGCCAATTGGGCTTAGAATACGTGAAACGGTATGAGAGCGATAAAACCGACGAAACACCGTCGGGTTAGGTCGGAGCAGCTTGGACCTACTTCGATGCGAAACGGCCAACGAAAAAGCTCATCGCTCTAAGCCGTGACTTACGAGTTATTTTGGTGAAAAACCGTTCTTTGGGATCTCAAAATCGCCTTCATAGTTTGTCGACGAGATACGGCTAACCGGAGTTGGAATACGTGAAACGATATCGGTGTGATAAAAACCGATGAAAAAATTGTAAGGCTAGATTTGAGTCGTTTGGACCTGAGTTCTACCAAAAATCGGCCAACGACCAAAACTCATAGCTATAAGCCATGACTTATGAGTTATTTTGGTGAAAAAACATCGTTTGGGATCTAAAATCTGCCTTCATAGTTTGTCAAGAAGATACGGCCAACTAGAGTTGGAATACGTGAAACGGTATGAGTGTGATAAAAACCGATGGAAAACCGTCGTGCTAGGTTTGAGCCGTTTGGACTCCAGTCTATCCGGAACGGCCAACAACCAAAACTCATAGCTATAAGCCACGACTTATGAGTTATTTTGGTGAAAGAATATAGTTCGGGCCCTCAAAATCAGCCTTCATAGTTTCTTAAGAAGATATGGGCCAACTAGACTTAGAATACGTGAAACGGTATGAGAGCGATAAAACCGAGAAGCACTCGTTGGGTTAGGTTGGAGCAGCTTGGACCTACTTTGATGCGAAATGGGCCAACGACAAAAGCTCATCGCTCTAAGCCGTGACTTACGTGTTATTTTGGTGAAAAAATGTAGTTTGGGCTCTCAAAATCGGCCTTCATAGTTTGTAAAGAAGGTACGGCTAACCGGAGTTGGAATACGTGAAACGATATCGGTGTGATAAAAATTGATGAAAAACCGTAAGGCTAGGTTCGAGCCGTTTGGACCTAGTTCTACCGAAAACGAGCCAACGACCAAAACTCATAGCTATAAGCCATGACTTCGAGTTATTTTCGTGAAAAACGTCGTTCGGCTCTCAAAATCCGCCTTCATAGTTTGTCAAGAAGATACGGCCAATTAGAGTTGGAATACGTGAAATGGTAATGAGTGTGATAAAAACCGGTGGAAAAACCGTCAGCTAGGTTTGAGCCAGTTTGGACCTCAGTCTATCCGAAACGGCCAACAACCAAAACTCATAGCTATAAGCCACGACTTATAAGTTATTTTGGTGAAAGAATATAGTTTGGGCCCTCAAAATCAGCCTTCATAGTTTTTTAAGAAGATATGGTCCAACCGGACTTGGAATACGTGAAACTGTATGAGAGCGATAAAAACCGATGAAACACCGTAGGGCTAGGTCGAAGCATTTTGGACCTACTTCGATGCGAAACGGGCCAACGACAAAAGCTCATCGCTCTCGCTCATGACTTACGTGTTATTTTGGTGAAAAAATTTAGTTTGGGCTCTCAAAATCAATTTTCATAGTTTGTAAAGTTAAGGTACGGCTAACCGGAGTTGGAATACGTGAAACGATATCGGTGTGATAAAAACCGATGAAAAACCGTAAGGCTAGGTTCGAGCCGTTTGGACCTGGGCTCTACTCGTAAACGGCCAACGGCCAAAACTCATAGCTATAAGCCATGACTTCGAGTTATTTTGGTGAAAAAACGTGGTTTGGGCTCTCAAAATATGCCTTTATAGTTTGTCAAGAGGATACCGGCCAACTAGAGTTGGAATACGTGAAACGGTATGAGTGTGATAAAAACCGATGAAAAACCGTCGAGCTAGGTTTGAGCCGTTCGGACCTAGCATCTATGTGAAATGGGCCAACAACCAAAACTCATAGCTATAAGCCACGACTTATGAGTTATTTTGGTGAAATAATATAGTTTGGGCCCTCAAAATCAGCCTTCATAGTTTTTTAAGAGATATGGGCCAACTGGACTTGGAATACGTGAAACGGTATGAGAGCGATAAAACCGACGAAACACCGTAGGGCTAGGTCGGAGCAGCTTGGACCTAGTTCGATGCGAAACGGGCCAACGACAAAAGCTCATCGCTCTAAGCCGTGACTTACGAGTTATTTTGGTGAAAAACGGTTGTTCGGGATCTCAAAATCGCCTTCATAGTTTGTCAAGGAGATACGGGCTAACTCGGGGTTGGAATACGTGAAACGATATCGGTGTGATAAAAACCGATGAAAAACCGTAAGGCTAGGTTCGAGCCGTTTGGACCTGGTTCTACAAAAAACGGCCAACGACCAAAACTCATAGCTATAAGCCACGACTTATGAGTTATTTTGGTGAAAAAATGTAGTTTGGGCCCTCAAAATCACCTTCATAGTTTTTTAAGATGATATGGGCTAATTGGACTTAGAATACGTGAAAGGGTATGAGAGCGATAAAAACCGACGAAACACCGTCGGTTAGGTTGGAGCAGCTTGACCTACTTCGATGCGAAACGGCCAACGACAAAAGCTCATCGCTCTAAGCCGTGACTTATGAGTTATTTTGGTGAAAAAATGTAGTTTGGGCCCTCAAAATCAGCTTTCATAGTTTTTTAAGATGATACGGGCCAATTGGACTTAGAATACGTGAAAGGGTATGAGAGCGATAAAAACCGACGAAACACCGTCAGGTTAGGTTGGAGCAGTTTGACCTACTTCGATGCGAAACGGCCAACGACAAAAGCTCATCGCTCTAAGCCGTGACTTATGTGTTATTTTGGTGAAAAAATGTAGTTTGGGCTCTCAAAATCGGCCTTCATAGTTTGTAAAGAAGGTACGGCTAACCGGAGTTGGAATACGTGAAACGATATCGAGTGTGATAAAAACCGATGGAAAAACCGTAAGGCTAGGTTTGAGCCGTTTGGACCTAGGTCTATCCGAAACGGCCAACAATCAAAACTCATAGCTATAAGCCACGACTTATGAGTTATTTTGGTGAAAAAATGTAGTTTGGGCCTTTAAAATCACCTTTATAGTTTTTTAAGATATGTGCCAATTGGACTTAGAATACGTGAAAGGGTATGAGAGCGATAAAACCGACGAAACACCTGTCGGTTAGGTTGGAGCAAGCTTGGACCTACTTCGATGCGAAACGGGCCAACGACAAAAGTTCATCGCTCTAAGCCGTGACTTACGAGTTATTTTGGTGAAAAAATGTAGTTTGGGCTCTCAAAATCAGCCTTCATAGTTTGTAAAGAAGGTACGGCTAACCGGAGTTGGAATACGTGAAACGATATCGAGTGTGATAAAAACCGATGAAAAACCGTAAGGCTAGGTTTGAGCCGTTTGGACCTAGTTCTACCGAAACGGCTAACGACCAAAACTCATAGCTATAAGCCATGACTTATGAGTTATTTTGGTGAAAAAACGTCGTTTGGGCTCTCAAAATCTTCCTTCATAGTTTGTCAAGAAGATACGGCCAACTAGAGTTGGAATACGTGAAACGGTATGAGTGTGATAAAAACCGATGGAAAACCGTCGTGCTAGGTTTGAGCCGTTTGGACTCTAGGTCTATCCGAAACGGCCAACAACCAAAACTCATAGCTATAAGCCACGACTTATGAGTAACTTTGGTGAAAGAATATAGTTTCGGCCCTCAAAATCAGCCTTCATAGTTTTTTAAGATATGGGCCAACCGGACTTGGAATACGTGAAACGGTATGAGAGCGATAAAACCGACGAAACACCGTAGGCTAGTTTGGAGCAGCTTGGACCTAGTTCGATGCGAAACGGGCGAACGACAAAAGCTCATCGCTCTAAGCCTCGACTTACGAGTTATTTTGGTGAAAAACGGTTGTTCGGGATCTCAAAATCAGCCTTCATAGTTTGTCAAGGAGATACGGCTAACTCGGGTCGGAATACGTGAAACGATATCGGTGTGATAAAAACCGATGAAAAACCGTAAGGCTAGGTTTGAGCCGTTTGGACTTAGTTCTACCAAAAACGGCCAACGACCAAAACTCATAGCTATAAGCCATGACTTATGAGTTATTTTGGTGAAAAAACGTCATTCGGGCTCTCAAAATCTCGCCATCATAGTTTGTCAAGAAGATACGGGCCAACTAGAGTTGGAATACGTGAAACGGTATGAGTGTGATAAAAACCGATGGAAAACCGTCGTGCTAGGTTTGAGCCGTTTGGACCTCAGTCTATCCGAAACGGCCAACAACCAAAACTCATAGCTATAAGCCACGACTTATGAGTTATTTTGGTGAAAAAATATAGTTTCGGGCCCTCAAAATCAGCCTTCATAGTTTTTTAAGATGATATGGGCCAATTGGACTTAGAATACGTGAAAGGGTATGAGAGCGATAAAACCGACGAAACACTCGTCGGTTAGGTCGGAGCAGCTTGGACCTACTTCGATGCGAAACGGCCAACGACAAAAGCTCATCGCTCTAAGCCGTGACTTACGTGTTATTTTGGTGAAAAAATGTAGTTTGGGCTCTCAAAATCGCCTTCATAGTTTGTAAAGAAGGTACGGCTAACCGGAGTTGGAATACGTGAAACGATATCGGTGTGATAAAAACCGATGAAAAACCGTAAGGCCGAGTTTGAGCCGTTTGGGCCTGAGCTTCTACCGAAAATGAGCCAACGACCAAAACTCATAGGTATAAGACATGACTTATGAGTTATTTTGGTGAAAAAATGTAGTTTGGGCTCTCAAAATCGCCTTCATAGTTTGTAAAGTTAAGGTACGGCTAACCGGAGTTGGAATACGTGAAACGATATCGTGTGTGATAAAAATTGATGAAAAACCGTAAGGCTAGGTTCGAGCCGTTCGGACCTGGGCTCTACCGTAAACGGCCAACGGCCAAAACTCATAGCTATAAGCCATGACTTCGAGTTATTTTGGTGAAAAAACGTGGTTCGGGCTCTCAAAATATGCCTTTATAGTTTGTCAAGAGGATACCGGCCAACTAGAGTTGGAATACGTGAAACGGTATGAGTGTGATAAAAACCGATGAAAAACCGTCAGAGCTAGGTTTGAGCCGTTTGGACCCAGGTCTATGTGAAATGGGCCAACAACCAAAACTCATAGCTATAAGCCACGACTTATGAGTTATTTTGGTGAAAGAATATAGTTTGGGCCCTCAAAATCGCCTTTCATAGTTTCTTAAGAAGATATGCGCCAACCGGACTTGGAATACGTGAAACGGTATGAGAGCGACAAAACCGAAGAAGCACTCGTCGGTTAGGTTGGAGCAGCTTGGACCTACTTTGATGCGAAACGGGCCAACGATAAAAGCTCATCGCTCTAAGCCGTGACTTACGTGTTATTTTGGTGAAAAAATGTAGTTTGGGCTCTCAAAATCGCCTTCATAGCTTGTAAAGTTAAGGTACGGCTAACCGGAGTTGGAATACGTGAAACGATATCGGTGTGATAAAACCGATGAAAAACCGTAAGGCCAGGTTCGAGTCGTTTGGGCCTGAGCTTCTACCGAAAATGAGCCAACGACCAAAACTCATAGCTATAAGCCATGACTTATGAGTTATTTTGGTGAAAAAACGTCGTTTGGGCTCTCAAAATCCGCCTTCATAGTTTGTCAAGAAGATACGGCCAACTAGAGTTGGAATACGTGAAACGGTATGAGTATGATAAAAACCGATGGAAAACCGTCAAGCTAGGTTTGAACCGTTTGGACTCCAGTCTATCCGAAACGGCCAACAACCAAAACTCGCAGCTATAAGCCACGACTTATGAGTTATTTTGGTGAAAAAATATGGTTTCGGGCCCTTAAAATCAGCCTTCATAGTTTTTTAAGATGATATGGGCTAATTGGACTTAGAATACGTGAAAGGGTATGAGAGCGATAAAAACCGACGAAACACTCGTCGGTTAGGTCGGAGCAGCTTGGACCTACTTCGATGCGAAACGGGCCAACGACAAAAGCTCATCGCTCTAAGCCGTGACTTATGAGTTATTTTGGTGAAAAAATGTAGTTTGGGCCCTCAAAATCGCCTTTCATAGTTTTTTAAGATGATATGGGCCAATTGGACTTAGAATACGTGAAAGGGTATGAGAGCGATAAAACCGACGAAACACCGTCGGTTAGGTTGGAGCAGCTTGGACCTACTTCGATGCGAAACGGGCCAACGACAAAAGCTCATCGCTCTAAGCCGTGACTTATGTGTTATTTTGGTGAAAAAATGTAGTTTGGGCTCTCAAAATCGGCCTTCATAGTTTGTAAAGAAGGTACGGCTAACCGGAGTTGGAATACGTGAAACGATATCAGGTGTGATAAAAATTGATGAAAAACCGTAAGGCTAGGTTCGAGCCGTTTGGACCTAGTTCTACCGTAAACGGGCCAACGGCCAAAACTCATAGCTATAAGCCATGACTTCGAGTTATTTTGGTGAAAAAACGTGGTTTGGGCTCTCAAAATATGCCTTTATAGTTTGTCAAGAGGATACCGGCCAACTAGAGTTGGAATACGTGAAACGGTATGAGTGTGATAAAAACCGATGAAAAACCGTCAGAGCTAGGTTCGAGCCGTTTGGACCTAGGTCTATGTGAAATGGGCCAACAACCAAAACTCATAGCTATAAGCCACGACTTATGAGTTATTTTGGTGAAAGAATATAGTTTGGGCCCTCAAAATCGCCTTTCATAGTTTCTTGAAGATATGCGCCAACCGGACTTGGAATACGTGAAACGGTATGAGAGCGACAAAACCGAAGAAGCACCGTCGGGTTAGGTTGGAGCAAGCTTGGACCTACTTTGATGCGAAACGGGCCAACGATAAAAGCTCATCGCTCTAAGCCGTGACTTACGTGTTATTTTGGTGAAAAAATGTAGTTTGGGCTCTCAAAATCAGCCTTCATAGTTTGTAAAGTAAGGTACGGCTAACCGGAGTTGGAATACGTGAAACGATATCGATGTGATAAAAACCGATGAAAAACCGTAAGGCCGTGTTTGAGCCGTTTGGGCCTAGTTCTACCGAAAATGAGCCAACGACCAAAACTCATAGCTATAAGCCATGACTTATGAGTTATTTTGGTGAAAAAACGTCGTTTGGGCTCTCAAAATCTCGCCTTCATAGTTTGTCAAGAAGATACGGCCAACTAGAGTTGGAATACGTGAAACGGTATGAGTATGATAAAAACCGATGGAAAACCGTCAAGCTAGGTTTGAACCGTTTGGACCTCAGTCTATCCGAAACGGGCCAACAACCAAAACTCGCAGCTATAAGCCACGACTTATGAGTTATTTTGGTGAAAAAATATGGTTCGGGCCCTTAAAATCAGCCTTCATAGTTTTTTAAGAAGATATGTGCCAATTGGGCTTAGAATACGTGAAACGGTATGAGAGCGATAAAAACCGACGAAACACTCGTCGGTTAGGTCGGAGCAGCTTGACCTACTTCGATGCGAAACGGGCCAACGAAAAAGCTCATCCCTCTAAGCCGTGACTTACGAGTTATTTTGGTGAAAAACGGTTCTTCGGGATCTCAAAATCAGCCTTCATAGTTTGTCGAGGAGATACGGCTAACCGGAGTTGGAATACGTGAAACGATATCGGTGTGATAAAAACCGATGAAAAACCGTAAGGCTAGGTTAGAGCCGTTTGGACCTCAGCTCTACCGAAAATGGGCCAACGACCAAAACTCATAGCTATAAGCCATGACTTATGAGTTATTTTGGTGAAAAAACGTCGTTCGGGCTCTCAAAATCCGCCTTAATTGTTTGTCAAAAAGATACGGCTAACTAGAGTTGGAATACGTGAAACTAGTATGAGTGTGATAAAAACCGATGGAAAACCGTCGTGCCAGGTTTGAGTTGTTTGGACCCAGTCTATCTCGAAACGGCCAACAACCAAAACTCATAGCTACGAGCCACGACTTATGAGTTATTTTGGTGAAAGAATATAGTCTCGGCCCTCAAAATCAGCCTTCATAGTTTTTTAAGAAGATATGGGCCAATTGGACTTGGAATACGTGAAACGGTATGAGAGCGATAAAACCGACGAAACACCGTAGGGCTAGGTCGGAGCAGCTTGGACCTAGTTCGATGCGAAACGGCCAACGACAAAAGCTCATCGCTCTAAGCCGTGACTTACGAGTTATTTTGGTGAAAAACGGTTGTTTGGGATCTCAAAATCAGCCTTCATAGTTTGTCAGCGAGATACGGCTAACCGGAGTTGGAATACGTGAAACGATATCGGTGTGATAAAAACCGATGAAAAAATTGTAAGGCTAGATTTGAGTCGTTTGGACCTAGGCTTCTACCAAAAATCGGCCAACGACCAAAACTCATAGCTATAAGCCATGACTTATGAGTTATTTTGGTGAAAAAACATCGTTTGGGATCTCAAAATCTCGCCTTCATAGTTTGTCAAGAAGATACGGCCAACTAGAGTTGGAATACGTGAAACTGCGTATGAGTGTGATAAAAACCGATGGAAAAACCGTCAGCCAGGTTTGAGCCGTTTGGACCTCAGTCTATCTCGGAACGGCCAACAACCAAAACTCATAGCTATAAGCCACGACTTATGAGTTATTTTGGTGAAAGAATATAGTTTCGGCCCTCAAAATCACCTTCATAGTTTCTTAAGAAGATATGGGCCAACTAGACTTAGAATACGTGAAATCAGTATGAGAGCGATAAAAACCGAAGAAGCACCGTTGGGTTAGGTTGGAGCAAGCTTGGACCTACTTTGATGCGAAATGGGCCAACGACAAAAGCTCATCGCTCTAAGCCGTGACTTACGTGTTATTTTGGTGAAAAAATGTAGTTTGGGCTCTCAAAATCGCCTTCATAGTTTGTAAAGAAGGTACGGCTAACCGGAGTTGGAATACGTGAAACGATATCGTGTGATAAAAATTGATGAAAAACCGTAAGGCTAGGTTCGAGCCGTTTCGGACCTAGCTTCTACCGAAAACGAGCCAACGACCAAAACTCATAGCTATAAGCCATGACTTCGAGTTATTTTCGTGAAAAAACGTCGTTCGGCTCTCAAAATCGCCTTCATAGTTTGTCAAGAAGATACGGCCAATTAGAGTTGGAATACGTGAAATGGTATGCAGTGTGATAAAACCGGTGGAAAAACCGTCGTGCTAGGTTTGAGCCGTTCTGGACCCAGGTCTATCCGAAACGGCCAACAACCAAAACTCATAGCTATAAGCCACGACTTATAAGTTATTTTGGTGAAAGAATATAGTCTCGGGCCCTCAAAATCAGCCTTCATAGTTTTTTAAGAAGATATGGTCCAACTGGACTTGGAATACGTGAAACGGCATGAGAACGATAAAAACCGATGAAACACCGTAGGCTAGGTCGAAGCATTTTGGACCTACTTCGATGCGAAACGGCCAACGACAAAAGCTCATCGCTCTCACTCATGACTTACGTGTTATTTTGGTGAAAAAATTTAGTTTGGGCTCTCAAAATCAATTTTCATAGTTTGTAAGTTAAGGTACTGGCTAACCGGAGTTGGAATACGTGAAACGATATCA